>JABUQX010073280.1:5000-10000 GCA_015478945.1 Trachelipus rathkii
ATATATAATATATATATATATATTATATATATCATATATATATATTATATATATATATATAGTATATATATATATGAACTTGTCCTTTTTTAAAAGGATGTTAACCGATATATATATATATATATTTATATATATATATATATATATATATATATATATAAGAGAAATATATATATATATATATATATATAATATATATATATATCATATCGAATGAACGATGTAATCGATTTTTTTCGATTATTTCAAGGCAATAGAGCGTCAAAGTTGCCAATAAGTTTTTTTTTTTTAACTAAAGGAATACCCAAGATTAAATCGCAAAGAATGGAAATGAGTCAGGGTCTCTCGCTTCAGCGGGGGATGACGCGGCTTTGTCCCACCGTCGGCCTCGAGCCACCTTAAAAAAATTTAAAAAAATTAAACATATTTTATTTTAACAATGATAAAAAAAGCAACTTGTTTTAACTCTCGCGCTCCTTCTATTGGAGTTTTAGCTAACACGTGACACTGCAGGGTTCCACGCGTGGCGTTCAACGATTTTTCGATATCATGTCTTTTTATGTAATATCCTTTTAAAGGAGTAGTGCATATATATATATATATATTAATATAATATATATATATATTATATATATATAATATTCTATTTATATATATATTATATATATATATATAGTATATATATATATATATATATATATATATATATATATATATATAATATATATATATATTTTACATATAAAAACAACTCCACTGGCAGAGCCCTAATCTAGGAGGGGGTGTGCTCAAATTTTTGTCTCAGCAAGAACGGGCCAAGAAGAGAATAAGCACACACCCACGACCGGACCAGTGACGAACATGGGTATTTCGCTTAGTTGGTGCGAGTGCTCTACCGCTGAACTACCGGACGAAATTTTCGTGCTTGATACATTCCTTCTTGACCTATACGAGCCGACTCCGCCGAATGTCCATTCTTCTTTTAATAAAAAACCTAAATCCAAAATATTAGTTGGTCCTTTGTTTATCAAATTTCTTAAAATTAAGAAAATACAGAATATCTCAGCAATATTTAAAACATTTAAAATAAAATAGATTTTAATTTTTGTTTAAATTTATAAAGTTTCTTATTTTTAATTCCTTTTTTTAAAAAGTTTTTACAAACAATTTGGTCAAATGTTTTCTCAGAAGCCTTCCCCTTCCTAGCACTTAGACTTCAAGTCCCTCGTTGCCTGCTCTTGTGTTACTTAGTCTTCTTCTTTAATTCCATTCTTCTAATTCTTCTCTTTTCATTTTCCACTCTACATTTTCAAATATATATATATATATATATATATATATATATATATATATATATATATATATATATATATATATATATATAATATATATAATATATATATATATATAAATAATATATAATATATTATATATATTATATATATACTTACTTAATCTAGTACCGTTACCAAAAAATACTATTAATAACAATACGCAAAAGTCAGCTGACTATTTAAATGTTATCAAATATTTTGCATATATTAGACTGGCCCAAGCTTATAGGGGTAATTTTTTTTTCTTTTTGATAATGCATACATTGCAATTTTGTTGCTGACTAGGAAAAACCTCCCACAACAAATTTTAGAAAAATTACAACATTTAGTGGTGCTACCAGATGAATGAAATTGGCAACTCGAGCTGGTAGGGCTCGCTAATAGCTACTATTTAGACTCAGTGGTGACAGCACGTATTTGTGTTTGCTCTTGTAATATAACTTTGTAATTCGTGGAAAAAGTGAGTTACATCTCATTTGTCAACCGATCAATCATATTAGGGATAAAAAATTGCTTTCAATCGGAGATGTTTTTCGGCATGTATTTTCTCTTACGTTGAAAAAGAACACGGTAAGAGAAGTATGTAATTTTGTTTCTGATGAAATATGTTAAATTTGGAGCAAAGCAAACATTGTAATAAAAGCAAAACTGAACAATATCAAAATGGTGAGCTTACATGACAGGTACCGATCAATACAGAAATCCAAAACACAAACAGAGTTCATCTCAAAAAAAAAGTGAAAATGCCTTTAAGGAGAGTTTAAACGACCTTTTTGATATTGCTCACAATGATGCACTACAAATAATGACGGTTGAGAAAGATAAAATATTTCTTGCAGCTCAAAGAGAGAAAGGTACACGCAGCTACATAGGCACAGTTGATAGAAAATCTTTTGCTAGAGAAGGTAGAAAACGCAGAGACGAGAAATTGGAAAAAAGCGTGAGCATAAAAGGAGGAAGAAATGTCTGTAGTTGTAGAATTTAGCTCAAGTTCTACTAGCGATACTTCAAACTCTAATACTGATTCACACGACAGTGATGAACCCAAACCCAAACCTTCATCTAGTGGACAGTGCAAGAAAAAGCGTATTGTGACACCTGATGTGGCAATGACACTGGACAGGACAAAAATAAGTGATCGCAGTGCTTTTATGGTGTTGGCATCCACTGTTAATGCCCTTGGAGTCGATGTTGATGACGTTGTTTTGAGTAGAAGTACATTGCAGAGAGAAAGAAGCGTTCTACGTAAAAAATAGCTGAGGGTATAAAACAGAGGTTTGCAGCAGATGTACCGTTGACTGTACATTGGGATGGTAAAATTCTACCAGATATCACTGGTTTCACAAATACAGAGAGGTTACCTATACTAGTATCAGCAGAAGGTAATTCAAAACTCTTAGCAGTCCCAAAACTTTGTTCAGGAAAGGGCATTGATATTGCGAATGCTGTAATTGAATGTTTGGAAGATTGGAACTTGGAAAATAATATACAGGCCATGTGTTTTGACACCACTGCCAGCAATACTGGTAATAAGCAAGGAGCCTGCACTATAATAGAATCCAAGCTTGGGCGATCACTGCTTCAACTGGCCTGTCGACATCATATTTATGAAATAATAATTTCGGATGTATTTGACAAGTGCCTTGGAGCACCTGCTGGACCAGAGACACAGCTGTTTAAACGATTTCAGACCAGTTGGGAAACAATAAATAAAGACAATTATCAGACTACCAAATCGAGCATTCCAGAGAAAGAGGCAATTGTTGCGTTCTGCAAACAGGAATTGAAGAAAATGCATCCAAGAAAAGATTATGCTGAACTTTTGGAGTTGACTATTATAATTCTTGGAGACGTTCCTCCTAAAGGAGTTCATTTTGTGAAACCAGGTGCCATGCATCGAGCAAGATGGATGGCACGAGTTTTATATGCCATAAAAATGGTACTATTTCAGAGTCAAATCAAAATGACTAGAAGAGAACTCACTGGACTTGAAAAATTTGTTCGGTTTGCAGTCATCTTCTATGTGCGCAATTGGTTTGCAGCACCTAGTGCGCCAAAATCACCAAGAACTGACCTGCAATTTCTCCAGAAACTTAAGGATTATGACGAAAAAGACGTATCTGCAATTACTGCAAAAAATCTGGTGTCGCCACTATGTGGTACCTTAACGAAGACCTGGTGCTTTCGCATTCCTTTGTCGATGAAGTCAAATAATTTAATGAAGCGGCAAAAATGAATTCAAGCTCTGGATAAGGCTACCAGTTGAAAGGCCCTTCAAAAAGAATAAAGTTTGTCTCCAGACATACACACTGGCAAAGTTTCATCACTCAAAAAAGTAAAAAAAAATTCAAGAAGTTGTCCACTTCCAACATCATTTCTTCAATCAAGATCCTTAGGAATGGAGTGAATAATGATGAATACATTAAAGCAAAAAAACTATATGTCGAAAAAGTGTGTTGTTAAGATAATGCCTGAAAGCGGCTGCTGCTTTTAATAAACATTCCGTCATTTAACACCTAATGTTACAAAGAATGAAAGAGCCACTGCAAGTACAGTCTTGCAGATCGCAGAAAAACACAGAGATGCGTTTCCAAAGCCAACAAAATCTGCAATTGAAAAAGGAAAAATCACATCTGGAGTAAATTATTAGGTGCACCTGTTGTGATCTGGGTCCTACTGGGGACACAACGTTTTAAAAAACGCCCCAGGTGGTTGTTAACCTCATGGGTGGAGTGGATACAACAATTTAGACATATGCAACAATAATTATGTTAGCTGGGCGGCAGCACTAAATTTAATTTAATTTGGTAGTTTTGGCAAGCTTTAACAATATTAAAGAGTATGAGAATCAATTCGAAAATTTATTTTTGGGGCCAGTTATATATCATATATATATAATATATATATATATATATATTATATATATATATATATATATTATATATATATATATATATATATATATAATATATATAATATATATATATATATTATATATATATATATATATTGATATATATATATATCAGTGGCGTAGTTAAGGGATAGGCTGGGTAGGCATTGCCTATCAGTCAACCAAGAAAAATTAATAATTAAGAAAAACAAATAAAAAATATAAAAATGTTAAAATATATTTTTAACAATGTGAATGAAATATTGAAACAAGGAATCTATGTTAACCAAAAATGAGGTATTTATGCTTTGCCTCCCTATACACTCCTTAACTTTCCTACGTACATAGGCGAACAGTTGAAATTAAAAATACATCGTATACTTCTTATCGGTTCTGGAGAGGAAAGGTCGCGCAAGTTTGCACGCTTAATTCAGTTCTGTGTTTTTATTACAAATTTTTCTTTGTTTTTTAAATTTTCTTTTTATTTTCAGAGAGATGTCTGACTATAGAAGAAGAGATATATATATATATATATATAATATATTATATATATATATTATATATATATATATATATATAAATATATATTATATATATATATATATATATATATATATATTATATATTATATATATAGAGAGAGAGAGAGAGAGAAGAGAGAGAGAGAGAGAGAGAATATGAGCCTATGTTAAAAATCAGTGCCATTTTCAACTATTTTGAATGTGCATGGGATTTTCTTTTGCTCTTCTGTTTAGAATTATTCTAGATGCGTT
>JABUQX010073280.1:17500-27500 GCA_015478945.1 Trachelipus rathkii
ATTTTGTACAAATATATATATATATATATATTATATATATATTATAATATATATATATATATATATATATATATATATATATAAATATATATATATATATATATATATATATATATATATAATATATATATATATATATATATATATATTATATATATATATATATATATATATATATATATATAACTATATATATAATAGTAATATTATTAAAGTTACTACTATATGCGTAGTTAAAATATTATTAGTGTTTTTCACCCTTGAGAAAGTTAATTAGATTATTGATATTTTTGCAATTACTGTTGCTGTATCATATTACGGAAATTTAAACTTTTAGGTAACTTGATAATTTTATTACACATGATCAATTAGGAAATAAAAACTTATATTAATTAAGACTAACGTTAAAACTTATTGAACACATATGGCAAAAGCTTTCGTTGTGGATTGACACAACCTTATCAATTGCTGTGTTCTAAAATGACTAAAATAGGATTTCAAAATAATTTTATACATTCAATAGATTATCGTTTTGAAGGGCGGCATAGTCTTGTACTTCCAGGAGTCGATGGTCTGGCAACCTACGTTGTCATTTTTATTTTTATTCGAATTTGTTTGGTTTTGAAAAAATAGAAAATCCTTATGGAGAAGAACAATGTTCACATAATTATGTACATGATTGAAATACATAGATACATACGTTTGAAGGATATAAGCTCATAAATTCTCGTAAATACACCAAAAGACTATGCGCATGTGTACGTGCGCAGCCACAGTTATGAACACATACATGTAACAGGATATTAACAATTTTTAATGCATATGTAAGCTTATGAACAAAAACGAATTCTGTACACGCATCAATACGTGCACACCAGATTCTGTAAATACATATTAACGAGGCAGAATTTAATTCGTTTTATGGGAATTTTTAAATATATTGGAACAAGTGTATCTCCGACCCCGAAAAATTAATAAGAGAAAAAGTTAGTTTTTGATTTTTTGGTTGATGCTTTTGATAAGATGTGAGTGAGTGTTTATTAAGCTGTTTAGAAGAAAATCAATTTTTATTTCACCGGGGATAATATTAAAGTTTTTGGTGGAGATAATACAAAGAGATTCTATGAGTTTACGGAGGAGTGGATTGGAGGTTTTATGTAAGGGGGTCATATTGTTTATGTGTATTTTATGATTTGATGACCTACGGTGGAATGTGAGAGAGGAACCAATCTTGTCATCTATTAAGTCATCTTTGTGTTGTTTCTGTCTCCTGTCAAAGTCATTTGTTTCACCTATGTATAGTCTGTTGCAGTCGTGGCAAGGTATAGTGTATATGCATTGGATGGGACTAGGTGCTGGTTTGGGAGGGTGAAGATATTGTTTGAGAGAAATAGCATTAGAGGGGGTGAGGACTATGTGTTTAGGTAAATGTTGTTTTATGTTGTGAAAGTTTGTGGTGGGTATAGGTAGATAGGATTTTTTTATGGTATTCTCATTGGTGGAGGTATTATGATTGTAGTATTTGTTTTTAGCTTTGTGATAAGATTTGTTTATAATATGGGTGGGGTATTGTAGTTTTTGGAAGGTGTTTCGTATGTAGTTGGTTTCATTGGTGAGGTGTTGGGGGGAGCAGAGTCTGAAGGCTCTTAGGTAGAGAGAAGTGAGTGTGGCTATTTTTATTGTGTTAGAGTGGGTGGAAAACCAGTGTATATAGGAAGACGTGGCGGTGGGTTTTCTATATATGGAGAAGTTGAGATATAATGAATTGTGCCAAGAGATGAGGGTGTCGAGATAGGGAAGAGTGGAATTTTTAGGATGTTCTAAAGTGTATTTTATGGAAGGGTGTAAATTATTGAGATGTTGGAGGATTAGGTTAGGGTCAATATTTCGAGGGAGGGCTGTGAAAATATCGTCTACGTATCTTAGCCATGTGGTGTTGTGTAAGAGGGGATGTGAAAGAATTAAGAAGTGTTCTGTAAGCTCCATATAAATGTTGCTGAGTATGGGTGAAAGGGGGGAACCCATACTCAAACCTTGTTTTTGTAAATAGTAGGAGTCATGGAATTGAAAAAAACTGTGTTTGAGAGTGAGAGTTATGAGAGCTTTAAGGAAGGGAAAGGGGTAGGAGAGAGTGATATTGTGTGTGGTGATATAGGTCTGTAACATATTAAGAGTGGTATCAACGGGGACAGATGTGAATAGAGAACAAACGTCAAAGCTGTAGAAATTGTGTGTGCAAGGGTTGAGGTGTTGTGCTCTTTGTATGAAATCGGTGCTGTTTTTTAGGTGAGTGGAAGAAATGTTGTTTATGAGAGGTTTAAGTTGGGTGGCGATCCAAGATGAAAGTTTGTATGTGGGGCAATTTATATTGGAGATTATGGGGCGTAGGGGATTGTTTTGTTTGTGGGTTTTGGGAATACCATAAAATTGTGCTAAATTGTTCATGTAGGATTTTAGGTTGTTATTCAGGAGAGGATGGTCTTTACAGATGGATTTTAGTTCTTTGTTGAAATTAAGTTGTGATTTTACTAAAGGGTTAGTGTTGAGTTTAGTATATGTTGTGGTATCGGAGAGAAGGTTTTGGCATTTGGCAAAATAATCAGTTATATTAAGGATAACGATGTTATTTCCTTTATCGGAGCGTGAAATGGTGATGTTCTTGTTTTTTTGTAGATTCTGTAATGTGTGGTAGAAGATTTCGGGTATTTGTGTCATGTGTGTAGAGTTCTGTATGTGGGAGAGTATGTAGCCTTTCAGTATGTCTGTATTGCAGTCATTGTGTTTATAGTTTTTTGTCCATATGTTAAAGTCATGTGTAAATTTTAGAAATGGGTCCGGGTTATTGAGAGCAAAAGAAAGACCGTAACCTAATAAGATTTTTTCGTATTTGGTTAATGTGTAAGAGGAAAGATTGATGATTTTTGTGGGGTCGGAAGATACATACCAGAGACTAGATTTAAAGATGTTATCAAATTTTCTGTTGAGAGCGGTATTTTTTCCATTGGTGACAAAATCTTTATGACGATGTGCAGCCTCCAGTAAATTGTTGAGAATTTCGAAGGGATGAGTAAATTGTTGTTGAATGGTAGTCAGTAGGTCTCTGAAAGCTTTGTTGCAAGTTCTAAATGTTGCTTTAATTTCATGTTTGATATCGTTGACTTTGTTGATTAGTAATTGCTTTTTTAGTTCGTTGAATGGACTATTTTTTAAGTTTTTGATTTGAGGAGGGCATAGCGTTTTCGGTATTACTAAATTGTTTAGGCACCTCTTGATGAATTTTAGTTGTAATTTTTTGATGTTACCTGCGACCATCAATTTCCTATAATGCAAGTACAGACGACGTGTGTTAAAGTTTAAACTTTCTTCAATGTTATCGGGTGGCATATTTTATTATTAAAGTTACTACTATATGCGTAGTTAAAATATTATTAGTGTTTTTCACCCTTGAGAAAGTTAATTAGATTATTGATATTTTTGCAATTACTGTTGCTGTATCATATTACGGAAATTTAAACTTTTAGGTAACTTGATAATTTTATTACACATGATCAATTAGGAAATAAAAACTTATATTAATTAAGACTAACGTTAAAACTTATTGAACACATATGGCAAAAGCTTTCGTTGTGGATTGACACAACCTTATCAATTGCTGTGTTCTAAAATGACTAAAATAGGATTTCAAAATAATTTTATACATTCAATAGATTATCGTTTTGAAGGGCGGCATAGTCTTGTACTTCCAGGAGTCGATGGTCTGGCAACCTACGTTGTCATTTTTATTTTTATTCGAATTTGTTTGGTTTTGAAAAAATAGAAAATCCTTATGGAGAAGAACAATGTTCACATAATTATGTACATGATTGAAATACATAGATACATACGTTTGAAGGATATAAGCTCATAAATTCTCGTAAATACACCAAAAGACTATGCGCATGTGTACGTGCGCAGCCACAGTTATGAACACATACATGTAACAGGATATTAACAATTTTTAATGCATATGTAAGCTTATGAACAAAAACGAATTCTGTACACGCATCAATACGTGCACACCAGATTCTGTAAATACATATTAACGAGGCAGAATTTAATTCGTTTTATGGGACTTTTTAAATATATTGGAACAAGTGTATCTCCGACCCCGGAAAATTAATAAGAGAGAAAGTTAGTTTTTGATTTTTTGGTTGATGCTTTTGATAAGATGTGAGTGAGTGTTTATTAGGCTGTTTAGAAGAAAATCAATTTTAATTTCACCGGGGATAATATTAAAGTTTTTGGTGGAGATAATACAGAGAGATTCTATGAGTTTACGGAGGAGTGGATTGGAGGTTTTATGTAAGGGGGTCATATTGTTTATGTGTATTTTATGATTTGATGACCTACGGTGGAATGTGAGAGAGGAACCAATCTTGTCATCTATTAAGTCATCTTTGTGTTGTTTCTGTCTCCTGTCAAAGTCATTTGTTTCACCTATGTATAGTCTGTTGCAGTCGTGGCAAGGTATAGTGTATATGCATTGGATGGGACTAGGTGCTGGTTTGGGAGGGTGAAGATATTGTTTGAGAGAAATAGCATTAGAGGGGGTGAGGACTATGTGTTTAGGTAAATGTTGTTTTATGTTGTGAAAGTTTGTGGTGGGTATAGGTAGATAGGATTTTTTTTTTGTTTTTTTCATTGGTGGAGGTATTATGATTGTAGTATTTGTTTTTAGCTTTGTGATAAGATTTGTTTATAATATGGGTGGGGTATTGTAGTTTTTGGAAGGTGTTTCGTATGTAGTTGGTTTCATTGGTGAGGTGTTGGGGGGAGCAGAGTCTGAAGGCTCTTAGGTAGAGAGAAGTGAGTGTGGCTATTTTTATTGTGTTAGAGTGGGTGGAAAACCAGTGTATATAGGAAGACGTGGCGGTGGGTTTTCTATATATGGAGAAGTTGAGATATAATGAATTGTGCCAAGAGATGAGGGTGTCGAGATAGGGAAGAGTGGAATTTTTAGGATGTTCTAAAGTGTATTTTATGGAAGGGTGTAAATTATTGAGATGTTGGAGGATTAGGTTAGGGTCAATATTTCGAGGGAGGGCTGTGAAAATATCGTCTACGTATCTTAGCCATGTGGTGTTGTGTAAGAGGGGATGTGAAAGAATTAAGAAGTGTTCTGTAAGCTCCATATAAATGTTGCTGAGTATGGGTGAAAGGGGGGAACCCATACTCAAACCTTGTTTTTGTAAATAGTAACATAATTATGTGAACATTGTTCTTCTCCATAAGGATTTTCTATTTTTTCAAAACCAAACAAATTCGAATAAAAATAAAAATGACAACGTAGGTTGCCAGACCATCGACTCCTGGAAGTACAAGACTATGCCGCCCTTCAAAACGATAATCTATTGAATGTATAAAATTATTTTGAAATCCTATTTTAGTCATTTTAGAACACAGCAATTGATAAGGTTGTGTCAATCCACAACGAAAGCTTTTGCCATATGTGTTCAATAAGTTTTAACGTTAGTCTTAATTAATATAAGTTTTTATTTCCTAATTGATCATGTGTAATAAAATTATCAAGTTACCTAAAAGTTTAAATTTCCGTAATATGATACAGCAACAGTAATTGCAAAAATATCAATAATCTAATTAACTTTCTCAAGGGTGAAAAACACTAATAATATTTTAACTACGCATATAGTAGTAACTTTAATAATAAAATAAGCCACCCGATAACATTGAAGAAAGTTTAAACTTTAACACACGTCGTCTGTACTTGCATTATAGGAAATTGATGGTCGCAGGTAACATCAAAAAATTACAACTAAAATTCATCAAGAGGTGCCTAAACAATTTAGTAATACCGAAAACGCTATGCCCTCCTCAAATCAAAAACTTAAAAAATAGTCCATTCAACGAACTAAAAAAGCAATTACTAATCAACAAAGTCAACGATATCAAACATGAAATTAAAGCAACATTTAGAACTTGCAACAAAGCTTTCAGAGACCTACTGACTACCATTCTGGTGTTGTGTAAGAGGGGATGTGAAAGAATTAAGAAGTGTTCTTTACTGGAGGCTGCACATCGTCATAAAGATTTTGTCACCAATGGAAAAAATACCGCTCTCAACAGAAAATTTGATAACATCTTTAAATCTAGTCTCTGGTATGTATCTTCCGACCCCACAAAAATCATCAATCTTTCCTCTTACACATTAACCAAATACGAAAAAATCTTATTAGGTTACGGTCTTTCTTTTGCTCTCAATAACCCGGACCCATTTCTAAAATTTACACATGACTTTAACATATGGACAAAAAACTATAAACACAATGACTGCAATACAGACATACTGAAAGGCTACATACTCTCCCACATACAGAACTCTACACACATGACACAAATACCCGAAATCTTCTACCACACATTACAGAATCTACAAAAAAACAAGAACATCACCATTTCACGCTCCGATAAAGGAAATAACATCGTTATCCTTAATATAACTGATTATTTTGCCAAATGCCAAAACCTTCTCTCCGATACCACAACATATACTAAACTCAACACTAACCCTTTAGTAAAATCACAACTTAATTTCAACAAAGAACTAAAATCCATCTGTAAAGACCATCCTCTCCTGAATAACAACCTAAAATCCTACATGAACAATTTAGCACAATTTTATGGTATTCCCAAAACCCACAAACAAAACAATCCCCTACGCCCCATAATCTCCAATATAAATTGCCCCACATACAAACTCTCATCTTGGATCGCCACCCAACTTAAACCTCTCATAAACAACATTTCTTCCACTCACCTAAAAAACAGCACCGATTTCATACAAAGAGCACAACACCTCAACCCTTGCACACACAATTTCTACAGCTTTGACGTTTGTTCTCTATTCACATCTGTCCCCGTTGATACCACTCTTAATATGTTACAGACCTATATCACCACACACAATATCACTCTCTCCTACCCCTTTCCCTTCCTTAAAGCTCTCATAACTCTCACTCTCAAACACAGTTTTTTTCAATTCCATGACTCCTACTATTTACAAAAACAAGGTTTGAGTATGGGTTCCCCCCTTTCACCCATACTCAGCAACATTTATATGGAGCTTACAGAACACTTCTTAATTCTTTCACATCCCCTCTTACACAACACCACATGGCTAAGATACGTAGACGATATTTTCACAGCCCTCCCTCGAAATATTGACCCTAACCTAATCCTCCAACATCTCAATAATTTACACCCTTCCATAAAATACACTTTAGAACATCCTAAAAATTCCACTCTTCCCTATCTCGACACCCTCATCTCTTGGCACAATTCATTATATCTCAACTTCTCCATATATAGAAAACCCACCGCCACGTCTTCCTATATACACTGGTTTTCCACCCACTCTAACACAATAAAAATAGCCACACTCACTTCTCTCTACCTAAGAGCCTTCAGACTCTGCTCCCCCCAACACCTCACCAATGAAACCAACTACATACGAAACACCTTCCAAAAACTACAATACCCCACCCATATTATAAACAAATCTTATCACAAAGCTAAAAACAAATACTACAATCATAATACCTCCACCAATGAGAATACCATAAAAAAATCCTATCTACCTATACCCACCACAAACTTTCACAACATAAAACAACATTTACCTAAACACATAGTCCTCACCCCCTCTAATGCTATTTCTCTCAAACAATATCTTCACCCTCCCAAACCAGCACCTAGTCCCATCCAATGCATATACACTATACCTTGCCACGACTGCAACAGACTATACATAGGTGAAACAAATGACTTTGAAAGGAGACAGAAACAACACAAAGATGACTTAATAGATGACAAGATTGGTTCCTCTCTCACATTCCACCGTAGGTCATCAAATCATAAAATACACATAAACAATATGACCCCCTAAAATATATAAAACCTCCAATCCACTCCTCCGTAAACTCATAGAATCTCTCTGTATTATCTCCACCAAAAACTTTAATATTATCCGCGGTGAAATTAAAATTGATTTTCTTCTAAACAGCCTAATAAACACTCACTCACATCTTATCAAAAGCATCAACCAAAAAATCAAAAACTAACTTTCTCTCTTATTAATTTTCCGGGGTCGGAGATACACTTGTTCCAATATATTTAAAAAGTCCCATAAAACGAATTAAATTCTGCCTCGTTAATATGTATTTACAGAATCTGGTGTGCACGTATTGATGCGTGTACAGAATTCGTTTTTGTTCATAAGCTTACATATGCATTAAAAATTGTTAATATCCTGTTACATGTATGTGTTCATAACTGTGGCTGCGCACGTACACATGCGCATAGTCTTTTGGTGTATTTACGAGAATTTATGAGCTTATATCCTTCAAACGTATGTATCTATGTATTTCAATCATGTACATAATTATGTGAACATTGTTCTTCTCCATAAGGATTTTCTATTTTTTCAAAACCAAACAAATTCGAATAAAAATAAAAATGACAACGTAGGTTGCCAGACCATCGACTCCTGGAAGTACAAGACTATGCCGCCCTTCAAAACGATAATCTATTGAATGTATAAAATTATTTTGAAATCCTATTTTAGTCATTTTAGAACACAGCAATTGATAAGGTTGTGTCAATCCACAACGAAAGCTTTTGCCATATGTGTTCAATAAGTTTTAACGTTAGTCTTAATTAATATAAGTTTTTATTTCCTAATTGATCATGTGTAATAAAATTATCAAGTTACCTAAAAGTTTAAATTTCCGTAATATGATACAGCAACAGTAATTGCAAAAATATCAATAATCTAATTAACTTTCTCAAGGGTGAAAAACACTAATATATATATATATATATATATATATATATATAATATATATATATATATATATATATATATATATATATATATTATATATATATTATATATATATATATATATATATATATATATATATATATATATATATATATATATATATATATATATATATATATATATATATATATATATATATATATATATATATATAATATAAGAAGAAGAAAATTCTTAACTTGCTAAATATAATTAATTAATTATTAGTGAATTTCAATATTTCCGACATCGTTTTCTCAGCAGTGGTTTTTGTTTCCATTTGTACGTTCTTAATTTATTTGTGTTCCATTGCTCGTGGCGTTGTGCTTTGTTCTTTTTTAGTGAACGAGTAGTTTCTTATAAGCGTTTGGCTATTTGTCTGTGACATATATAGGGCAATATTTATATATTTTGTAGCGACAATTAACATTTCTTTTCAAAATGGAAAAGTGGTTGAAAACTGGAACTCTTAAGAGAAATGCAGCAAACGTTGAAATTCAACCTGCTTCCTCAACTGCAAGTACTTCTAATCAGCCTGATGATTTACAAGCGCAAGGAGACCAGTGTGCAGTGACTGGTAGTGAAATTCTGGTAATTGATAATAGCATTAATAAAACGAAAAATATCAGGCCTCTTCTAAAGAAGAGAAAATATTCTGATGATTACTTGAAATACGGATTTTCATTTATGGGAGATGAGGACAGTCCAAAACCGTTTTGTGTTATTTGTGGAGAAACATTGTCGAATGGCAGCATGAAACCATCTTTATTAATGCGTCATTTAGAAACTAAGCATCCAAGTTACAAACAAAAAAATGTCAGCTTTTTCCAAAGACTATCAAATGGCCCCAGTGTAACTTCGTATTTGATGTCTGCGAACAAACTCAATGACAACGCTGTGGAAGCATCGTACAGAATAAGTTACCGTATTGCTAAAAGCGGTAAAAATCATACAATTGCTGAAAACTTGATATATCCTTGCATTAAAGATGCTGTTCAGTGTCTGTTCGGTGAGGACTATGCTAAAAAAGTTAATAATATTCCCTTCTCAAACAATACAGTATCTCGGAGAATTAAGGAGATGTCTGAGGATATTGAATCTACAGTAATTAAAAGAATAAAA
>JABUQX010073280.1:35000-60210 GCA_015478945.1 Trachelipus rathkii
ATATATATATATATATATATATATATATATATATATATATATATATATATATATATATATATATATATATATATATATATATATATATATATATATATATATATATATATATATATATATTAGGGATGTACCGGAACCGGAACTTTTTGACTTCCGCTACACCTTACATATTCTACTTAAAACTTGTCTGATTAACAAGTAGAGTCTCTCTAGAAGTATCTGGCATCTTGACATATCCATACTGTGAGCTCTTAGTTTTCTGTAAGCCAAAATTTGGATAAGCGGATCAATAAATTTATTAAGTAAAATAGGAATATACTATATAAAGTTCTACGGGTCTTCAAAGTTTAACGAGTCTTCAAAGTTTAAAAAGCTTTTTTCAGAAGCGGGTAACGTGTTTGAGGATAAGAGATGACGTTTAACTCCACAACATGGAGAGCAACTTATTTTCCTACTCCACAACATTTCAATATACAGATAAATTCATTTTTAAATAAGATAATTATGGAATCTTGTTTTAAAATTTTTTTAAAATTTTTGCTTAAACAGTTTAGTTAATATTTTGTTTTGTAGTAATTTCTACTTTAAAGTTAATAATAATAATAATAATAATAATAATAATAATAATAATAATAATAATAATAATAATAATAATAATAATGATACTGGTAAACATGAAATTTCTTGGAAGGGGTTTCGCAATTGATTATTGATATATTTGATGTGCTGATTCCAAAAATGTAATTGGGTTTTTGCGTATCACATCGCATTTGTGAGATATTGTGTGTAACACACATTTGTAAAATTTTATGATTTTTACCTTTTTCAAGAGGGTCTGTCACAATTATCGGGAATATATATATATATATATATATATATATATATATATATATATATATATATATATATATATATATATATATATATATATATATATATATATATATATATATATATATATATATATATATATATTGGATATATGAAGGGAAAGAAACAAATCACAATGATATGATACATGTCTTTGATAGATATATGTTAAACATATAATACAACTATGAATAAAGGGTAATATGGGACAACAATGAATGTAATAGAAGGAATGGGTTTAGTTAATGTAAACATACCTACGATGGTAGTAACTTTCTCTTCGTAGACGATCTACTGTGCATAGCGTCTGGAATATCCCTCATCAAGCTCCAACAATATTCGGCCATCATATTGATATCCCACTTGCCCTGGTAACGTCCTTCCATGAACTTTAGATCTTGATGGAAGAGTTCACCCTGCTCATCACTAACATCGCCTAGGTTACCGGAAATTTGCTTAGATGAGAATGTAAGTAGTGCAACTTTATACTCATTCTACATCCATGAGAATGAAAACTTTCTAGCAGTTCCTGTACAATGTTAGTGGTTCTCGGCTTTCCTGTTCCCCAGAAAATTCTGTACTACATCTGAAAAAGCATTCCGCGTTCTTGCCTTTAACACAGTCATTGTTGTAGCAAAGGCAGCATCACGGAGGAGTGTCCGTATTTGTGGGCCATCAAATATCCCAGCTTTTTTCTTCTCGTCACTCAGACCAGGAAACGCTCAGCATATATAGCGGAAGCATTCACCATCATGGTCTAGGGCCTTCACAAATTGTTTCATCGAACCAAGTTTTATGTGTAGTGGAAGTAAGATGATGATTTCTCTCTGTACAAGTGGTTCACGCACGGTGTTCCTGTCACCTGGCGTCAAGGTTTCCCTCAGTGGCCATTCTCTTTTGGTCCAGTGATCCTTTGTCGCCCGGCTGTCCCAATAGCACAGGAAGCAGGGATATTTGGTGAAACCTGCTTGCTGACCGAGCAGAATGTTTACCATTTTGAGGTTGACGAGTTTTGGATGGAATAACATCGGAGAAGATTTGATAGAAGAATATTGAAATTTTTGATGTTTTTGGAAAACTAAATTTGTTTTAAAAGAATATTTCATTAAATGAAAATTATATTTCAACTTTTAGAATTAAAATAACTTTATGATATCTTCGTTGAAGCTATAAAAATTTGATATAATGAACTTTTGAAAATTTGGAAATTTATATTTGAATACTTCATCGACTGTTTTAATTTAATCAAATGGAATCTGATTTAAGTTGTAAACTGTGTGGTTATGACGCCTCTCGGAATCTTCATTTTCAGGCTCAACAAGAGGACTGCTCGATACATGGTGGTTGCTAGAGATTGGGATTCATTCTTTAATCTACTATTGGTAATAATAATATAATTAGTGACAAAACTAGTGTTAATGATAAAGTGATAGTGTTAATAATTTGTGTCAATAATAATAATAATAATAATAATAATAATAATACGGTAATAATAATAATAATAATAATAATAATAATAATAATAATAATAATAATGATGAAATGATAATGATAATGATAGTGATAGTGATAATGATAATAATAATAATAATAATAATAATAATAATAATAATAATAATAATAATAATAATAATAATAATAATAATAATAATAATGGTAATAATAATAACAATAATAGTAATAATAATATAAAATTATTAGTGATAAATCTAGTGTTAATGAAAATAGTGAGTGTTAATAATTGGTGTTAGTATTAATGTTATCGTTAATAATACTGTTAGTGATAGTAGTGATAATGATAGTAATGATAGTGATAGTATTAATAATAGTAGTGATATTTATATTTGCATATATATGTTGTGTATGTGTATATGTATTTAGGTTATATATATGTATTTATGTATGTATGTGTATATATATATGTATTTTTTTAAATATATTTATTTATTTATATAAAAAAGCGCCCGATAGCTCAGTGTTAGAGCACTCGCCCAACAAAGCGAGGGTCCCAGGTTCGCAACTGGTCGGGTGGGAGAATGTGAGCTATTCTCTCCTTGGGCTTGGCTCCGTCCTGCTCGGACGTTAAATGAGTACACCTCCTCCTTGATTAGGGCTCTGCCCGTGAGTGATGGTGTTTATCTCTGTAAAAAAAAAAATAAAAAAAAAAAAAAAATATTAACCATCCATGTACCTGATATTGTAGCCTCTCCAAAACTGTCTTGATATTTGCATACTCCTCTCTCATCCATACCGAGTACCCTACTGGAACCGAAGCATATCTGTTGCCGTTGTGAAACAACACACACTTTAAACTGCTATTGGAAGTGTCAATAAACAGTCGCCACTCACGTACATCGTATGCTGGGAGTCCCATAGCGAGTAGTAGGCCTGCAACTTCACTGCAATACACAAGGTTACCATCTGACCGGAAGAAAATCCGCAGCTCTGCTTCTCTGTTACGATAAAATGTTACTCTTGTGCCATGGTCCAGTAGTCATTTTTCATGCAACCTCGAAGCCAACAGCTCAGAGGACAACTTCGGCAAATACAACTCTCGTACAAGATCGTTCAGTTCACCCTGGGTAAACAATGACGGACCATCCAACTGTATTTCAGATGGATGATAGACATCATCCAGGTCATTGGCATCCATACATGTAGACGTACTAAAGTTATCCACATGTTTCCCGAATATCGACCGCAGTAAACTTGCTGCTACTGTAGATATATGCGGGATTGTAACGTCTATACAGCCTACGTAGTGCGCACATGAATTTTGTCATTCCTAGGGAATATGCAAAAACGGATGTGATACAGCAAATCTGAGATTATATATGGAATCAGCCTTCGAATTACTATATATCTGCGGCAAAAGCCAAACAAGAAAAATTCCAGAAAATTTTTGTTGACAGTGTAATAATAATAATAATAATAATAATAATAATAATAATAATAATAATAATAATAATAATAATAATTATTATAATTATTATAATTATTATAATTATAATTATTATTATAATTATAATTATTATAATAATTATAATAATTATAATAATTATAATAATTATAATAATTATAATAATTATAATAATTATAATAATTATAATAATTATAATAATTATAATAATAATAATAATAATAATAATAATAATAATAATAATAATAATAATAATAATAATAATAATAATAATAATAATAATAATAATAATAATAATAATAATAATAATAATAATAATAATAATAATAATAATAATAATAATAATAATAATAATAATAATAATAATAATAATAATAATAATAATAATAATATTTTATTTATCCCCAGGTCTAGATTCTAGAGCAGGGTTGGCACAAAAGAAATCAAATGATTTAAATCAACTGATTTTTACGTGATTTTTTTATAAAAATCATAACTTTTTATTTTTTTTTTTTTTTTTTATTTTTTAGGCAAATTTTTTTTTTATAAATTAATAATTAATCATAGCTATCACCTAATTAATGATAGGTATATTTCATCTATATAATAAGTAAATTCATCAATGTAGTTTCAAGTCATTTTTAATAATACTCAGATATTATACAGTATATATATATATAATTTAAATAACTTAATTAAACTAAATAATAATTATATGTACTAAACTTATTATTAATTAGGTAATAATTAGGATTATTTACTAATTTTATAAAAATAATAATTAAAAAAGCAATTTGTGTCTAAAAAAATAAAAAAAATAAAAAAAATCTCAAAAAAATAAAAAAAAACAAACATTGTTCTAAAGTATTAAAGCTTTCGGTTCGAGTGTGAAAATATTTTTTCATATTTAAAGTTTTCGAAACTATAGAGTAGAGGTCATTTTATCATGATATTTGTTCACATATATCAATTTTCTATATTTTTTTTATGCATAATCATAACTGAGTAAATGACAAATCAATTACTGAATTTTTTAAAAAAGACATTTGAAAAAGTAGAAAGTTCCGGTTAGTTCCTGCCGGAAATGGAACTTCTAAAAAATCGAGGTTCCGGCCGGAAGTTCCGGTACATCCCTAATATATATATATATATATATATATATATATATATATATATATATATATTTATATATAAAAAAATAGATATATCTATATATATATAATATATATATATATATATATATATATATATATATATATATATATATATATATATATATATATATATATATATATATATATATATATATATATATTCAGCTAAAGCTAATTCCACTTTGGATGATTCCTGGGTAATCCTATTTTTGCAGCTCATTAAATTGCAGTTTCTTATAAGGACACGATTTCTGCTCTTTCTGAGCTTAATACTAAGAAGGGGTATGGTCATGATGGTATTTCTCCAAGACTCTAAAACCTAGTGTTTCTGAACTTGCACTCTGCCGTAGAAAACTCTTTCTGTCGTCTCAGCTTAACTTCCACCTTATTTTGCTAAAGGCGTGCACTTATTCAATCTATAATGAACCTCTAACTATTGTACTGTAACTTTAAAATATGTAATTTCCAAATTTTTCAAGTCTATCCTTAAACAAGAAGATTTGGAAACACCTTATCTCGGATCGGCAATACGGCTTCCAGAAGGAACACTCAACTGGTGATCTACTTTTTCTTTAATGGGACTCTTGGTCTTTTGCACCATGGGTATTCTTTCTAATTTCTTTTCCTACCATTCTTTTGTCATTGTTTTATACGACAAAACAATATTCATTAAATCTATCAATAGCGGTGTGCTACCTCAAACTTTTATTCTAGTTTTTAATAATGATCTTCTATTTGTACCTTCATCACTTACCAACTCTAATGCCAACAACTCTGCCTTCATTACGTCTTCTACTTTGAAAGTCATCATACCCAACTTCAAGAAGATAATGCTAGGAAGGTGGTCTTGATCTTCTTGTTTTTCTAACTGTGGGAGAGAAATGCAATTTTTAATGCATCACAGACTCAGTTCCTTAATCCATCCATTCGACCTTACATTCCACACAACTACAACATAATCTTCAAAAATACGCAATTCAAACCTGTCACTGTTCTTAATATTATCAGTGTTTCCTTATTCCAACGTTTTTCTCGCAAAAAAAGTCCCCAAAAGGTTGGGAGTTTTGAGGCTTCCTCAGAACTTTTTCGTACAACTCCATTAGCTTGTTTTTGATAAAAAGCCATTCAACCTTGTATGGAGTGAGCACGACATACCTGGAATCGTCTTATATAAATCCTCTCCTTGAAAGGGTAGAGTTTGAGGCTTCTCAACAAATCAATTCTTCAGCTATCTCTCTTTCTGCCCATCGATATAGTTTATTCTAGAATACTATCTATTTTCATTATCTGGTCATATATCTATGCTGAGAGCTTGTGCGATTCGTCTTTCAAATAGTCTGATCCTTCCACTGTCCGGCTCCGTGATCTCAGACTTAACGTCTATGCTCATTCTTGTATGAACTCCACTGCTAATGTCTCTTACGCTCTACTTGCTTCTATTTTTATTTTAAGATATTTTTTGCTTTACTTGAATTTGAATATGTCTTTGAAATTTGAGCAGTGTCAAGAGTTCTATTTGTTTTACTTTGCATATTCTTATCTACTGATCTTCATTTTTGATTTTCGAAAACGATTTTATCTAAAACAAATAACAAAGATCCAATTTTACCTTACTAAGCGCTCAAAATGCGATGTATTATTGGGTACACTCTCAAGTGTAATGATTTTTTTTTTGTGGGGGAGTGGGGGCAAACTAATTAATAAACTTGCATATAAAACTTGCGAGCAAATATTTTTAGAGTAAATTGTTAAAAAGAAAATGAAAAGAAAATTTATCCATATTGCTTACAAATCATTCATACTTTTGTTACATCAATATAGTGAAGAAAAATTCTGTTCAGGTTACTGATTTCCGAGGAATGATTTTCAATGAAACATTGGTGTTTAAGAGCTACCGAGATCTCTTCTAGCTGATAAGCAAACCCTGAAAAAAAAAAATATATATATATATATATATATATATATATATATATATATATATATATATATATATATATATATATATATATATATATATATATATATATATATATATATATATACTTTTTATTAAAAAAAAAAAAATCTAAATTATATTTTTATATATATATATATATATATATATATATATATATATATATATATATATATATATATATATATATATATATATATATATATATATATATATATATATATATATATATATATATATATATATATATATATATATATATATATTAGTGATGGGAAGCTGAATTTTTGCATAACCGCGGTTGCGTTTTTTTGCGGTTCTTAAATTTTTTCAACAACCGTGGATTTGCGGTTCTTAAATTTACCAACAACCGCGGTGCGGTTTGCGGTTATTACATAAAAACAAAATTTAACAATTGCTTTGTTTACTACTACTACTACTACTACTTATAATAATAATAATAATTAAATTATTATTATTATTATTATTATTATTATTATTATTATTATTATTATTATTATTATTACTATTGGTATTATTATTATTATTATTATTATTATTATTATTATTATTATTATTATTATTATTATTATTATTATTATTATTATTAATCCTTTAATATTACTAAATTTCACGTCTTTTAATGTGGAATTTAGCCTCTGTTTGTAAGAGTTACCAGGGTGTGAGGATATATATATATATATATATATATATATATATATATATATATATATATATATATATATATATATATATATATATATATATATATATATATATATATAACTCTCCAACTCAAAACATATATCCATCACCATCACCCACCTTCTCTCCCCAAGACTGGGGGTAAGGTGCTCAACATGCACCGGGAACAGAAAAGTAGTAGAAGAATATGACGCAAGTCGAAAAGAAAGCCCAGCCTTACCGCCCCCCTTTATACCTTTTAGTGAGAACTCGTCGCAGTCAGAAAATTCACCCTAGGCTTCACGGGACCGCGACGGACCCTCACTATGGCATCTCGTCAATGTGGGGTTCATTCCTTGGCCCAGGTGGTACAACCATTCTCCCTCAAACGTCTACAAAACATTTAGATTATACTTTCTCCTCGCCTCTTCAAATTCACATTTCTCCTCCAGGCATTCCTTTACTGACTCAATCCACTTTTCTTCCGTCTCCCAGCCGGTCGATTCCCAGCACACTCTCCACTATACATCCGCTTAACCAACCGGCTGTCATCCATCCATTCCACATGACCAAACCATCTCAACGTACTTTCATTTATTCTCTCATTTACCCCTTTCTTCACACCACACAACTCTATAATACGTTCATTTCTCATTTTATCAATTCTTCTCACACTTAACACGACCCTAAGACTGTCCATCTGAACACATTGTACTTTAGATCTAAACCGCTTATTCCAGACCATAGTCTCACTACTATACATTAACACAGGTAACAACATACCCTCATGTAAGATCCTAGCTCACTAAAGACTTAGTCCCTTTATATCCAACAAGGATTTAATTGCACCAGCCACCTTCCTGATATTCGCAACTTTCCTACTACACTCTGCATCATCCGTTCCCTTTTTATCCAACATATACCCTAAATATTTAAACCCAGACACTTGGATGTCACGATCCATATTAGCCAGAAATATATAATCTTTATAAGACGCAGAGAAGCCTTAACTCCATCAGGAGACATCTGATGAACATTGTTGAAGATTTGTTCACGACAAGGTTTTGACAAAAATGGTCGCGGAAAAGCTGAAGAAGTATCACAATATACTTGAAGATTATCTTGTATGAACTCAATGAAGAAACCCTTAAGCAGGAACAAGGTAAATGTCTTCGACTTTCCGTTGTTATAAATCGACTTCGACAATCGGATCGTGTTTACAACTATCCCCATATCTTCATTCACGATATCTTGTATTTCGTCACTCAGGACATGAAGTTCCTGATTCGCTAATTTACACCGTTATCATTTTAAATCATTGCACCTTAGGAAGTGGTCACATGGGTTCAGTTAGAACTGTCAAACGCATTCGTGAGCGTTATACGTTTACTCGAATGTCTAAGTATGTGGAATTATTCTGTAAAAAATGACCTTCATGTCTTTCAGTGAAGGGTAGCAAGCCTAAATCCGCTAAGATATATACCTACCCAAAGCCGTATACCCCGTTTAGTAGGGTACATACTGATATCATCGGTCCTTTAAAGATTTGCCAAGTGTCTGGTGCAAAGTATATCCTAATTTTCAAAGGTTTCTTAACTCGTTACGTCGAGATATGCCCTTTAACTTCCCGCAGTTGTGTGTATATCGCCAACGCTCTCTTGCATCGAGTTATAGGCAGACACACGACACCAATGTGTTAATCTCCGATAGAGCCGGCGAATATGTTTCTGATTTTTTCAAAGAACTTTGTAAGATGTTGAAGATCAACAAGGTAGAAATTTCCGTTATATCCTCTCAAGCAAACGGGAATTCTGAAAGAGAAAATATGAAGATCGAAAATTTTCTTCGTCAGTTCATCAATAAACAAGGCAACGACTGGTCAGTCTATATTCCTTTTGCGCAGTTGTGTCTGAATAGCACATAAAATGAGAGCATACGAGATTCTCCTCATTACGTTCATGCTTACAACAAGCATTTGCCGTATGATTTAAACAAATATATCTCTCCTTATACTGACTTAAATACAGAATACGTACCTAGTCATAAGGATTTGTCAGACTTGGTTGTTAGAACAAATTTGATCAGAGAAATAGCTCGTGAAAATTTAGAAAAGGAAACGAAAAGGTTTGTAGCTCGTCAACATTCGAAAGCAAATGAACGAGATACTCATGTTGGATCAAGAGTGTAAAACCTACTAATATATCCGCCAAACTTTTTAAGCTATGGCAAGGACCGTATCATGTCACAGGAATATTAGGGAGAAATCGTTATATCATACAGTGCCGTATGACTGGTAAAGATTTTGCCATCCACAGGGACAATTTTAAAGTTGTTCATGAACCTGTTCTGGAAACTGATGATCAGAGATGCTCTCAGCAGGTTCTTTCATCTAACCTAAACCGCACTGGCGATATTAAAAATTTATCCAAGCCTCGTTGTGATACTGAATACAAAGGTATTTCACAAGCTTTATCACCTAACCTCAGTAATAAACTACCTAACCAAAAAGCTAAAACGCCCACATCAAATCAAAAACAAGTTCGTTTCAATATTAAATCTCAGGAAAAATATATTATTCCACATAGGCGAAATAATACGATTAACTTTCATCAGTATCATCCTCATGATAATTTTTAAAATTTACGTAAAACTTGTTGTAAATCAGTTACTAATCAAAGTTTACCTAAAATAGATACTAACGTTACCAGTTAATATAATTACTCATATTCAAATTCGAATCTTTCAGATCCTATCAAATCTAATTCTAGCTTACATAGTTCACTTTAAGGATTTCCATCTAGGAATAAAACTTTGTCATTTTCGGATTTGGACTCGTGTAATTCTCATAATGATTCATTAAATTTTGTTAAGAGTCAAAATGTTCCAAATTTATCAAATAATTCAAATTATCAACCTCATCCGTATTTTCGCGGTCCGAGAGATAATTCTCCCATGTTTTTGAGGTCTTATAAAAAGTATCTCAATTCAATAGCACTCCATCTTAATTTTTCCTCGAAATGATCAGTCTAATCGAACTTTTTTTTTTTTTGTATATATTCGTTCCTCCTTGGTTCATCTAAATGTTGATTTCTGGAATGATGTGATCAACGGTATATCTAGAGGAATCAATCTGAAATTTGCAAATAATGTAACATTTTTTTTTTGTGAAAAGAAAATTTCTTTCCAAAAACTTGGAAGGGGAGTTCTATACAAAAAATATTTCTTTTGTGTGAAAAACAATAAAATATGTTCTCTGTGCTACGTAAGGAAATATATTTTAGAATGCAATGAAAGCAATGTAACATTATTTTTATGTAAAGTCAAAAATTTAATTTCATGCATTTTATTTTCACAAAGTTGATATTGAAAATTTCTTTTTGCGCATTACTTTTTAATGTATAACATCTACATGTAGAAGCTTTAAGATATTATTTATAAAAGATCATGCTTTCTTTATATTTGCTTATTCTTATTAATTTTGGTCAATGTGAAAAATAATTATAAATATAGCATTGTGAATTTTTTTTTTTATGATAGTGTCTGTGATTTTATTTAATTTCTTTATGTTTCTTATTGCAGCTAATTCTTACCCAAAATAAAAATAAAACTAAAAATAGCATAAAGATAAACTTTATCATTAAACTTAAACTTATTATAAGCATAAATTTCTTGCTACTCAAACATTATTGTTGGTAGGAACCGACCGGGGCCCCGGCCCCGGCCCCGGCCCCGGCCAACCCCGGCCTTTTTTAGCGACTCCGGCCCCGGCCCCCGGCCGGCCCGCTAAAATATCAAGGAAAACCGGGGTTTCTACCGCGTTACTGTACATTTTCAATGAATTAAAAAACGGCTTAATTGGATTTTTTAAAATTTCAACCTTAATAAATTGATGCAATTTACATCGATACCTAAATATACTCATTTTTTTTTTCGTTATTTACTATGAGTTTCAAATTAAAAATTGAGCCCAAATTATAATTTTTCCGAGTTTTTAACATAAAAATATTCGAAATTTGATATCAAACGAATTCGAAAAGGAAATAATATAATTGTTAAAAGCATATTAATGTGATTTATTTATTTAAATAGAGGGTCTTGAAAATAAATTATTTGCAGGATTTATTTTCTGCATTAGCTGACTGTTTGTTTATTTTGTGCAACAGATTCAAATATAAATATATATATAATATATAATATATAATATATATATATTATATAATAATATATATATATATAGATATATATATACTATTATAAATATAATATATATTTACTATATATATATATATATAATATCTTTAGAGAGGAAGCCTTGGATTCTTTTTAGTGTTATGCTTTACTGTCACACTTTCTTTTAGTTACTAAATGTATTAAATAGGTGATGTGTTAAAACCTTTTTTTTAATGAAAATAAATTTTAAAAAGGAAAGCTAATTTCTCGTCCCGACACGCGAGACCACTTCAGGCTAAGGGATGGGATTTCTTTCTTGATCTTGTAATGGTTCAGTTGTGTTTCAGTTGGTCTGCTTTTTTCTTCAAGGTGTTGTTGAAAAAATATTTGATGTTTTCAGATATTGCATCTTGTATAAAAATCATAACTAATTCACGCGGATGCTCTTGAGTTGTTACTATTATAATGCAAAAGGATTCATGATTTTGCGATGGTTCGTGTTATTGATATTTCTGATCATCTTTATGATTGTTGATATTGATAGAGGTGGCCTGTTTACGCCTATGACTTGTTAAAGGTGAATTTATGCTGTCCTTGGGCAGGTCAATCTGTATGTTGATTTTGTCTCTTTGCAAATCTATGGTTTTTTTTTCCAAAACATTATGGATATTATTTATTCCAAGTATTGCAGGGGATGTGATAGATACAGCTTTGGGGGAGATTCTCTTTCGTTTTGGGGGTTGAGAATGTTTTTTAAGGTGATGTTAATCTTGATGGAATGAGGGTAATATTTTTGTAATATTGTTCCTAGGGACATGCAGGATACTACCTGGTAAGTGTTGACCTATTTTCGGGAAAGGTGCTATAAAAAAAGTAACTCTTTTTTGCTTTGTTAATGCCTTTGTGATGAAAAAACCAGGATATAGTAAAGTGATTTTGAAAGTATGTGGATCTATTTATTTTCTTGTGTTAGAAAGGGGGAGAATATATCGAAAGGCAACGGGAAATAGAGAATACAAAACAGCTATTTTGTGTTTGGGGAATGATGAGATAGCCAATGTATATAGTTTGTGATTAAGGTATGGAGGAAGGGGATAGAGTTGTTGGATGGCATTTCTATCGTTACTGAACTGAAGGATGAATAAGAGTTAATATAGTTTATGACATCATTAGGGTTTGGTTTTGTGAGGGAGGGAGACAAAAATGTCATCTTACATATCAAATCCATAAACTATTGTTTAATAAAGGGTGGGGTAAAATATGGAAAAATTCTGTTAGTAATCGAGAGATATAACTGAGTATGGGAGACAGTGGGGATCCCCTACTCAGGCCGAAAGTTTGTTTGTATAATTTGCCATAAAATGAGAAGAAGTTTATGTTGTAATGAAGAAATTAAGAGCTGTTTTAAATAATGAAATGGGATAGGCCAATCTTCTCATACAACATAACTTCTTCATTGTATGCAATTATTATAACAAACTTCGGCTCTGAGATGGAGCTCCACTGTCTGACATACCAGTAACATATATAATGGAACTAACAGATATTTTCTCAATATTTTTCCCCACCCTTTATAAACAATATTTATGGATAGATATGTAGAGATACATTTGTGTCTCCTCCCTCACAACACGAAACTCTATGATGTCTAATATGATTATACTTTATTCATTCTTTCGTTCAGTATACGATATGTCAATGCCTTCCAGCAACTCATTCCCTTCCTCGTACTTAATCACCAATGGAATATAAAATTACTTGCATTTACTATATATATAGAAAGCGCAACATTTCGCACCAATTATACATTTGCTACAATCATTCCCAAGACACAAATGTGAGCTTTCTGTCATCTTCATTTCTCCGGTGCCTTTCGTATATGCCTCTCCCTCTTTAGCAGCAATTAAACTAAATACATTCCACAATACTTTGCAAATCACTTTATCTCATCCTGATTTTTCATCAAAAGCATTAACAAAGCAAAAGAGGTACTATAGCATCCTTTCCCCGAAAAATAAGCAAACAACCTCTTGTTTACAAATTTCTCAGTTACCATTATATCGTTAAAACAAATATTTAACAAAAATATAACATAATTTCCATCAAATAAATCACCTTAAAAAACATTCTCAAACCCCCAAAAAGAAAAGAAAAGTCTCCCCAAGAGCTGTATAATATCAAATCCCTGCAATACTTGCATAAAACAATATACGGTGAAAACCATAGATTGCAAAGAAGAAAAAATCAACATACAGATGACTGCACAAAGGACAAGCATGAGAATACCAGCTTTAACAAGCATATAGGCGTAAACACAGGTCACTCTTCAATATCAACAATATAAAGTTGATCAGAAATATCAATCACACGAACCTTCGCAAATATCAGGAATCCTTTTGTCATTATAATAGTAACAACTACAATAGCATCCCGGTGAAGTTAAGATAGGTTTTATACGGATTATTATATGAAACATCAAAATATTTCAACAACACCATGAAAAAGGCAGCAACTGAAAACACTTGAACTGATGAAGATCAAGGAAGAAATAGTCCCTTAGTCTGAAGAGGTCTCGCGTGTCGGGGCGAGATATTAGCTTCTTTTAAAATTATTTCATAGAAAAAAAGTGGTTCTTGAAGCATGTTTTTAATTTGTGTACATTAGTAATAAAATGAAGTGACAGTTAAAGCATAATATAATAAAGATCCAAGGGCTTCTCTCGTAAAGTAAATATAATCAACTACGACAGAAAGTAGTTCAAAATAATTAGTATTAATTATTATATATAATCTATAATGATAAATTATAATATATATCAATATTAATATATACTATAGTATATATTATATATATATATATATATATATCTATAATAAATGATATATACTTATATATACTTGTAATACAACTTATTCTTCTAGAAAATCAATTATTTTCTAAAAATATTCTTTCGAAAATATTTATTTAATTGAATTAATTAAATGTATTCCTTTTTTATAATTTAAATTATTAAATATTGAATTATAAACATTATTATATGTTTAAGCCTATCTGCATTTTGACTTACGTTTCTAATTTTAGCTACCCCGGGCCCGCGGCCCGCCTGCCGGCCTCGCTAATAGAGCACGCCTCCGCGGCCCGAAAATTCCGCCCCGGTCGGTCCTAATTGTTGGTAGGATATATTCAGAGATGCCGTTTGCTTTATAATCTATTTCACATCATTCATTTTAAAAGGAGTTTAATGAATCCTTGTTGTGAAAATTACTTTATGTTTTAACTAAGATAAATGACTGTGTTTATTTTGTGATACTCATTTTGTGCAACTAAAGATAAATAACTGTATTTATTTTGTGAACCTCATTTTGTGCAACGGATTCAAATATTTCAAGTGGATAAATTCTTTCTTTTGATAATAAAATTTTATTTTCAACGTGTTGACAACATACTTGCATTTAAGAAATTTATGTGAATGTGTCTTGAATTTTTCTCTTCATGCGAACCAGCGGAGCGATTGGTCTGTGATACTTTAGTCTGCCTGATTATTTCGACTTTGTTAAATGCATTCAATCTCTTTATAGAAACATCCGTCTGGCACGATAATGATAAAAGCAGAATATGTTCCAAGATTTTGAACGTCTGCAACAAGACCTTGGCGACCGGAATATATTACTACATAGATATATATATATATATATTATCGATAATATTACTATATAAATATATATATAATATATATATAAGGATATATATATATAATATATATATATATATATATATATATATATATATATATATATATATATATAAATGTTAACTAGAATATATAATATATATATATATATATATATATATTATTATATATATAATATATATATAATTATAGATAGATATCGTTACTAACGATATAGTAATATATATATATATTATATATATAGTATATCAATCCAGTTTCTAGATCGGGAATTTATTTAAGAGATAAATAAGTAGCACAAGGCTTTGGAAACAGCATAAGGAAATCTTTAAGGTTACAGATCACAACGTTTCGAAACACATGGTCCATCATCAAGCTAGAACAATAAAAAAACGCAAATAACACGAGAAAAAGTACCAGAGAGAGAGAGAGAGAAATAATATGTCGTTAAGTATTAACGAAACAAAAGAGATAATTAAGGAGTTAATTTCTACACAGCATTGAGAGAGAGATTATAATTCTCTTGAACAATTAACAATACCAGACTAAGTTAAAATACCTCGAATTTCACAGACCTATATTAAAAATCAAACATAGTAACAGTACACTTAATGAACAACTAACAATATATATACAAAAGGGGTACTTAATGATTTTTTTAATTATGGGCAAAATATAGACTTACTTAAATTACGATAATGGTGGTTGCTTCATGTCACGTAAGGTTACACTTTCTCCTTCTTGCTTCATGTCACTAAGTTACACTAGTTGGAGTTTAATAATTCCACCACTGCGTCACTGTTTAACGAAGGTTTAATTTCTGTGATGTAAAGAGATTACAGCAATGTTGCGGTTACGTTTGAGAGTACTTATGTAACCGTATTGAAAATTAGTATGATAAAAGGGGGATCGATATGGATGCTTGAAGATCAGATAGCTGAGTGGAAGGACAGTTTAAGGAGAGAATTTGAGCGTGTAGAGACACCCCTATGCTCGTCGGTTCTGACAGAAAGTTGACGTAGAGTACTGCCAACGTAAGCAACATTACAGTTGCCACAAATAAATTTATAAACGACGAAGAGCACAGTGCATTGGAGAAGTATTGTCTTTGTGGTTGCAAAAGGAGGCAATTTTATGAGAAGAGTTAAAATCATTTATATCGAAGTGAGGAAAACTGTCAGATAAAGATATACGAAGGTCTTACGATATTTTGATGTGGATGTGTGCATAAAAGGGTAAGGGAGAGATACAATTTTAGTTAGGTAGCCGAGATAATAGGGAGAGGAAGGTTTGAACTACAGGTGAGAAATTATTAATATATTTAAACAAGGAGAATGGGATAGAAGTTTGATTCAAAATAACCTAGAAAAAATTAAATTCTTGTGCATTAAAGTGTAAGAGGATGTTAAATGGAAGGGCTGTGTATAATAAAGTTTTTAAACTATTTGCATTTGAATGACTAAGCATGTGTAATTTAAATTAAGGCCTAAGCCCGTGAAAGTCTTTTTTCTGTATATTGATGTGTGCATTGTTGTAGTTTTTTTAATTAGTAAGATCCAAAAAAGGTAAAAGCTATCGTCATTTATCATTGAAAAAAGAATGTTAAATATTGTTCCCCCTCATTTAACCATCCGTCTACAGAAGGTTATATGGACGATAACGGGTTTTTGATTTACAGATAAAAACTAAATCAAGAGGTGTTGTTTTCAATAGAATTCACAGCTCCAACATTAAGATTTTAGCACATGAAAGAATGTAAGCAATGACTCTTGCTTTTTTGGATTTACTAATTAAAAAAAATCTACAGACACCAAATTTTTCGACATCAATTTACAGAAAAAAAGACTTTCACGGGCTTAGACCTTATTTCTAGTGGCCATAACCTTTGTCATTCAAATCAATAGTATAAAAACTCTTATTATTTTACAGAGCCTTCCAATTATAACATCCGCTCTTACACTTTTAAATGCACAAAGAATTTAATTTTCTACTAGGTTATTTTGAATCAAACTTCTATCCCCATTCTCTTGTTTATAAATATATTAATAAATTTCTATCTTCTAATTTCGACCCTCCCCCTCCTATTATCTCGGCTCCTAAACTAAAATTGTATCTCTCCTTACCCTTTTATGATGAAATCCACATCAAATTTCGTAAAGACCTTTCGTATAGCTTATCTAACTGTTTTCCTCAACTTGATTTTAAATTGATTTTTAACTCTTTTCATAAAATTGCCTCCTTTTGCAACCAAAAAGACAATATCCCCAATACACTGCGCTCTTCTGTCGTTTATAAATTTATTTGTGGCAACTGTAATGTTGCATACGTTGGCAGTACTCTACGTCAACTTTCTGTCAGAACCGACGAGCATAGGGGTGTCTCTACACGCTCAAATTCTCTCCTTAACTGTCATTCGCACTCAGATATACGTGATCATTCACATACATATGATCACCCCTTTTAATCATACTAATTTTTCAATACTGTTACAAAGTAGCTCTCAAACGAACCTGCACATTGCTGAATCGCTTTACATCACAGAAATTAAACCTTCGTTAAACAGTGACAGTGGTCCTTTTAAACTCCAACTAGTGTAACCTTACGTGACATGAAGCAAGGAAGGAGAAAGTTGCATATTACTGTATTCTAATCACCACCATTATCGTAATTTAAGTAAGTTTCTATATTTTGCCAATAATTAAAAAATCATTAAGTTATCCCTTTTGTATGATATATTGTTTTGTTCAGTAATGTACTGTTAACTATGTTTTGATTTTTAATATAGGGTCGTGAAATTCGAATATTTAACTTAGTCATTATATTGTAATTGTTTCAAGGGAGAATGAGAAGAATTGTGACTCAATTAATTGGGAGTAGAAATTGTAAACTCCTAATTATTTTTTGTTCGTTAATATCTTAACGACATATATTTTGAAGCTTTAGTAAGCTGGTATGATTTCTCTAACCCTGTATTTATTCGCGTTTATATTTGTTTCTAGCTGATGAATAGAAACTATGTGTTTGCCGTAACGTTGTGAATTGTAAATTAAAGATTTGAGACCGTTAAAGCCTTGGGCCTTACTTTTTTTATCCTAATATATATATCCTACTACTTATATATATTATATATATATATAATATATATATATATATATATATAATAATATATATATATATTATATATATATATATATATATATAATACTATTCATTGATGGGCAAACGTTCGGCTCAAATCCGATTCGGCATATATATATATATTATATATAGTATATATATATAAAGAAATACTATAATATATAATATTCTATATATAATAGATATATATATTTATATATACTATATATATGATATACTATATATATATTATATATATCTAATGGTCGGAATTCGATTCGAATCCGAGCTATAATTGGTATAGTACATGAAAATATATTTTTAGACAAAATCAGAAAAATAAAAATAGAGAGAAACAAAGCACTTTCGTGTATTTCTCATACATTATCAGGCACAAAAATGATATGCTTGAGAATATACGAAAGTGCTAGGTATTGTTTTCATTTTTGTGGATTTTGTGTAATATATATATATTATATATATATATATATATATATATAAATAATATATAATAATTATTATATTGATATATGTGTATATATATATATATTATATAATATATTATTCAAATACTATTCTTCTGAATAATTATTTTTTACTGAAACTTGATGAGAAATTTTCTACAGCAGGCATATACTCTCGATATCATTTCTCTCTCTATGAAAAAAGTCATCACAATCAGGATATGTAGTTTTTCTTGCTTCTAGGAAGCTGACAGTTTTGTTTACAAGATTTGACGATCTGATAATACGTATATATTTATATATACTATATATATTATATAGCTATATATTACTATCATAGATATATATATATTTATATATAATATATGATATATATATATATATATTATATATTAATATATATATATATAATATATATTATATATATTATAAAGTGGGCATTAAAGCGTTAAACCGTTAATTTTTTCGTTAACTTTTAGCGCTTTCGTTAATTTCCAAAAAGAAGTAACGGACTATTAACGAGTTACATTTGTTTATTAACGTTAACGAGTTAAAATTTTCCTCTACATCCGTTGACCGTTACCTTAATTTACGAGTTTATAAAATATTTTCTTATCAGATTTTAAATTGTATTAGATTCGATTTCGATAACAGATAAACTCTTTTTTTTTGTTTCAAAAATTTCCTAAACACTCCTCCCAATGGCTCAAAATATGTTTATTCTTACACGGTTATTATCCTCGCTAGTAATGTTTACATTTTTTCTTTCCCGCCAAACATTTTAAAGTTTCGCTGAAGGAAAAAAAAGATAGTGACTGTTGCCCGTTCAATGAGCCATTAACTTCTTTCGTTCGTTACTTGAAGTAGGCTTAATAAGCGTTGTAATTTATTTTAAAAAAATATCCATATTTGTATTAAAACTGTAAGTTGGTATCAGGATTGTGGAGTCGGAGTTGGAGTCGGGGAGTCGGTAGTTCTGAAGAGACTGGAAGTCGGAGTCGCAAATTTTGAATAGGGTGGAGTCGGAGTCGTAATTTGAATAGGGTGGAAGTCAGAGTCGAAGTCGGTAATTTTCAACGGTAATTTTCAAGAGTGGAGTCGGAGTCGAGTCGAAAGTCGCAATTTTCAAAAGGGTGGAGTGGAGTCGGAGTCGGAGTCGGTAATTTTGAAGAGGCTGGGGAGTCGGAGTCGGTATTTTGAAGAGGGCGGAGTCGGGTCGGAAAATTTTTGAACCGACTCCACAAACCTGATTGATATATCCTATTATTTTTACAATAATATACTATTAAATTAATAGATATGTACTCTTGTCTTAAAGGACCAAAGCGGCAAAAGTATCTGCAAGGTCAAAGCCTAAATTTTTTAAATCTGATAGGCTTAATATCAGTTGAAAAAGGGGAAATTATATTATTATATTATTATTCTTATTATTAAGTATATTAATTTATTATTTATTATTATTATTATTATTTCTTGCAATCTTTATGGATATTTGTGAAAAATTTGAATATATATAATATATAATATATATATATATTATAATATATATATATATATGTATATATATATATATATATATATATTATACGTAGTATAATAATATTATATATATATATATATATAATATATATATAAATATATATATTATATAATAATTAACTATATAATATATATATAGTATATATATATAATATAATATATATAATAAATATAAAATATATATATACTATAATATATAATATATTATATATATATATATGATATATATATATATTATTATTATAATAAAATATATATAATATATATATAAGATTTTTCCATTAAATCATTTGAAATATCTGCAATCATAAAAGAAAATTAACAATTATTATTACTGATTACTATTCCTACATATTTTGAAGACGGTTACGTTAACGATTAACGTTAACTTCCGTTACATTCTTTACCAATAAACGCTTTAAATGATTAACGCGTTAATTTTATTTGTTAACGATTAAGGATTAACGGCGTTAACTTTCTAATTAACGGTGCCCACCTTTGTATATATATAGTAATATATAAATATATTATTATATATATTTATAGTATATATAATATATTAAATATAATAATAGTATATATATATATATATATAATTAGTATATAGTAATAATATATATATATATTATATATTATATATTATATATATATATATATATATAATATATATATGAGTGCTGTGAACCGCCAAACTAGATCAAAGTAAAAGTGGATTATTAAGTCAGTAAAGTAATGTCTGAAGGAAAGGAATTTGAGTTTGGCAGAATATGAGAAGAAGGCGCATTAATAGGAGTGGAATGGGTGGGGTTTTATGAGAGGGGTTTTGGTCTATGTCGCTTGCGCCCAATGGATGAACCCTCCTTACAGTTGACGAGATACCACTGAGATTTCGTCGTGTCTTGAGACCTAGTGTGAATTTGTTTTTACCCGCGACAAGCTCTAATATGACCTAAGTCATATTATTCTGCAAACTTTTGTTTTCAATCTATGTTGCGCATCTCACCCCTAATCTGAGTTAAGGAGGAAATGAAGTAATATATAAGTATATATAATATTATATATTATATAATTATATATATATATTATATATTATATATATATATATATTTTATAATTTAAAATATATATATATATATAATATATATATATATATATTAGTCAAATAATAGATAAAATATTATAAAAGATATAAAATAATGGATTTTAAAAGTATTGTTTTAAAGTTTTTTAAATTACTCAAAATATGTTAGTTTGAGCGTTAAAACATTTATAAAGAAATGGAAATCATAGAAACAAAATACGCAGGCCAACTTGCCAGTCTAGGAAATTATATTTACAAATTCTTTTAATCATAAATTTGGTTATATATATATTATATATATATATATATATATATATATATATCTATTATCATATATATATATATAATATAGTATTAGTATATATAATATATATATATATATATATATATTATATATTATATTAGTTAGGGATGGGCCTGATTATGTGAATAGCCGATAGCCCCGATACCGGCATATCCGCGCTGGAATAACCCGGATATCGATAGTGATTGCCGGGATAGCCGGAATATCGGCAGTCTTTATATAGCGTCGGGCGGTGATAAAGAAAAAAAAAAATTTATTTTTGCTCATCGGGGTAGTACTACAAGTTTTATTTAATACTTAATTCTAGAGAAGTTTTTTAGTATTTTAAAAATATAACAAATTAGTGTATAATGTCCTTAAATAGAATTTCACATTTGAAAAAAGCGAGTTTTTTTTTTAACTTTGTTTTTTAAATGAAAAGTTTATGGACAGATTTTAATTATATACTTTTTTCAGTGTATACAGTTTGAGTATGTTATTTAAACTGGCAACTAAATTTTTGTTCCAAACAGTGCATGTGGTTAAATCGTTGGGCCTAACTTGACCCGATTCATCCGCCCCATAAAAATTGATGAATGGGGTGAATTGGGCCACCATTGTTATACTTATTTTATGTAGCCTATTTATTAGACATTTTTATTGTGTATATGCTAATTTAAATATAATAAACATTCTTTATTAGGTAAAAATTAAAATAAAAGAAATGAAATTTAAATGGAAAATATGAATTCAAAAAAAGTGTCAAATTTTGTCCCACGAATGGGGTGAATTGGGCCACCACATTTTTTAATCCTATTTATTAGTTCTCTAAGCTGAATTTTAATTAACTTATTACTAATTTTAATATAAATAACAATTTCTATTGTAAGGTAAAAGAATAAATATAAAATTGAATTATATTAAAAGAGGAATTTAACAAGATGGCACAATCACGCCACAATGGTGGTCCGATCAGCCTTCAACCAGGTGAGGCTAAATGAGCTTTATTTAAACTTTAATAAAACTATGATTATTAGAATTACATTATTATTTTTTTTGTTGTGCTTTATGACTACTATATGGCCTTGAATTTCAGAAAAAAAAAACCAAAAAGTGTATTAGGGAAAGTGGGGAGACGAAGTTATACTAAAGTGGCCAACGTCACCCCCTGCGCTATACCGAATATTTATATATATTATATATATATATATATATATATATATATATATATATATATGATATATATATATATATCTATATATCTATATGTATAATATATTATATATATATATATAATATAATTATAGTATAATATGGCCAGTCTCCAGAATTAGGTGCCGCCTGTATCTAAAAAAAACATATATCTACATAAAAACTTAATATATTTTTGAATTCAGCGTACATTGTAATGCAAATACTAAAAAAAAAGAATAATAATTATGAATTTTAATAAATAACTCCAAAATATATTAATCGTACTTTTCCAAACTTAATTTAAACATGATACCCCATAAAAAATAACGTTTTCCTTAAAAATTTTCAATACTTTAGGGAAACTAAAAATAATGGCAAAAAAATTAAAAATTAAAAACTAAATTAAAGTTGAATTAAAATAAAAATAAAATTGCATATAGTTTTAGGTCAGGTCAGGTCAGGTCAGGTCAATCTTGCATAAACAACTTCTCTGAACATCTATCTATATATGAGTGTGTGTGTGTGTGTGTGTGTTGTGTAGGGGTGTGCGCGTATGTTCGCCTTAACATTGAAAGAAATATTGGGGAGCTCATTTTGGGGAAAATTGGGGGAACGCGAGAAATATCGTACATGAGACCTATTTGTTATTATTATTACTTTGTTTATAGCAACCTTTCATTGTATTTCTTCTTCATTTTCCTCATTACAATGTGCGTTGATTTTTACAAATGTTTCAAGTTTATTTATTCATTTAATTTATAATAGTTTTTTTTACAAACATGGGACATCTAATCTGGAGGCTGACCTATTATATATAATAATATTATATTATATTATATATATATATATATATAGATAGTATATTATATTATAATTATATATAATATATTATATATATTATAGTAGTATAGTAATTATATTCAGAGGTGAACGTTCCGCAATTTAAGTCCCAATTGCGGAACAATACCGAAATAAATTGAGGAATTGCAATTGGGATAATTTGAAAAATGTTGTGGAATTGCAGTTAGGCGAATCCATATATTTCGCGCAGTTAGAGGAACTCCAAAAAATTGTGGGAGTTTTCAGTGGATGCCAAATTTATAGTGCAAAAATTTTTACACGTTGGCCATCTGTGTACGTTTGATAGAAAAACGAAAAATATATTTTTTTTTTTTTTTTTTTCTTCTCTCTTCTTCTTCAAAGGATCATGTGTTTCTATTTGGTTTCTTTATTTAGCAGTAAAATTTATCAATTTTAAATAATTAAGTGTCACTATTAATCGACCGATTGCGTCAATATCGATAATTATTTTAGTCTCGATTGTCTATAAAGTTATCGATATTTGACCTCTTAAATTTGTAGCACTAACTCACGTTTTCTAATTAGCAACCGTATATTTATTTCCAACATTGCAATTTATCAGTTTTGTGGCCTGACATTTGCTCTGATTTTTATAATTTATTATCACTGAAGGCGGGTAACATTGAGAATAATTCGTTTTTTTTTTTTTTTTTTTAATTTCTGAGAATGTGCGTATATATACTGGTAATAATACAATGCTTAAACACGTTAAAATAGGCAGTTCAAGTTACTAATTTGTAATTACTAATTTTGATTATTATAGAATTGTGGTGGTAAAAATTGCATTAAACATGTGTCTTGGTAGCTTAATTCTATTATCAAATACATACTTTTTTACCATATAGTTGTTAATATTTTGATAAATATACTATTAATTATTTTAATATTCACATAATATACTATGAAACGTGTACCACCGTGTCACCACCAAATTTCAGACATAAATGATGAATAAAATAATATATACATTTGGTAACCCAACATCGAAATTCTAAACAAGTAAATATATATCTATATATATTAGTATATATATAATATAATAATATATACATATATAATACCTACCATATATATTATATATTATATATATATATATATATAATAATATATATATATATGATTTTCAAATTATTCGAATATTTCGCACTAAACGAGGAAGAACTTCTAGGGAAGTAATTATCCGGTTATCCGTCCGGATAACAATGATATCCGGCCAGATACCGGATAG
>JABUQX010073281.1:0-10000 GCA_015478945.1 Trachelipus rathkii
CGAGAGAGTATAAGTTGTTAATTGTAGACGGATAGCTGTTCCATTAAATATCCTTGGTGCATGTTAAAAGGACTTAGTCGTGAGTGTGCTAGTGTTTTAGCATGAAGAGGTATGTTGTTTAGTTGTTTACCTGTGCTAATGTATTAGTAGCTGAAACTATGGTCTGTAATAAGATGTAATGATTAAGCGTACAATAGTGTGTCTAGATGGACTCAACTTAGGTGGTATGTTAATGTAGAGAACACAAAGTTGAATATAGAGAGACCTGAATGGCTAAATAGAGAGTCATGTGATTCTGAGTAAAGAAAGGAGTAAAATGAGAGAAATAAATGAGGAGTCTTGAGATGAGTTTGGTTATTATGTAGAAGGATGACTTGTCAGTTGGTTAAGAGGATATATAGATGGTATGTGTGCTGTTAATTCAACTGGCTGGGAGTACAATAAAAAGTGGGATTGAGTTCAGTAAAGGAAAGCCTGAACGGAGAGGAATGCGAAAGTTTGTGAAGGCTAGAGGAAGGTGACATAATAGTGTGAATGTCAGGTGGTTCCTCTCGAATGCAGATTGGATGATTTGTGGTGTGTGTGCCCTTCGATTCGTTGAGACATTCTCGTGCACAATATTGGACGGAGAACTAGTCACTAGCGAAGGGTCAGCTTTGTGTGCAAGTCTCATTGAAAAATCCCTTAGGGCGTGGATTTTCTGACTTCAACAATAAGTCTCACTGAAGGGTAATAAAAGGGACAGTAAGGGGAGGGGGCTTTCTTTTCAACTTGAGATATGTTCTTTTACTACTTTTCTGTTTTTGGTGTAGGTGATCACAACTCACACTCCAAATGTGAACTTGTTGTATCAAACATACACCAAATACTATATATATACTGTTATACATATTATATATCTATATATATATATATTATATATATATATATATATATATATATCAATAATATAAATACTATATAATATATATATATATTATATATATTATTATGATATATATATATATATATATATATATATATATTAATATATAATCATTATATTATATATATATATATCATATGATACATATATTAATATATAACTATATATTATATATATATACTCTATATATATATACTATAGTTATTACTATAATATATATATTAATAATACTACATAATATATATATATATATATATATATATATATATATGATATCTATATATACGACGGTATAAATATATATACTCATTTATTAGTAAAGTTATTATCTAGAAAGTTTGAGAGATTATATGCAATCTCCATATAGTGGAGACTAATAATAATAACGCTTAGCTTAAAGGAGGATATTTTGAATCAAGAAAAGTTATAGATTTTAATTTCCTACGTTTCAGGGATAAATCTGTGAAACATAATATTGAAATTGATGAAGCAAAGGAGAACATAAGGTTAGGAATTTTGAAGTCCATTTCTTATAATATTTTCATTAGTACGGTATTAGTGAATCTTTAAAGTGCCTAATATTACTGCAGTTGAAAGTATGTCTGTAAGAAAAAAATCAACCCACCCCACACATTTCACTTTGAATAACATTGACTATTTTATGATTTACTATATTACATAACTGAATGTGTGGTTTGAAAAGGTCACTCCATTGCCGTTTAAGTAAAGCTATTTTAATGGTGTTACAGTTACCTTTCTAACCATTTACAAAAGACAGAAAATGAGGAAACATAAGAAACTTATGAAATTTGGATTTCAGTAAAGAAAAGTGTATAATGAAAGAAATTTTATTCTTAATAAATTGTGCTTTCTCCCTGTGTCCTGATACCTGCTTCCATCTGGTTTCTCATAAACTAATTAATGTAAAATTACTTTTGACAGAATGCTATTCCACTCTTCATTGATTACCATATTAGTGACGCAGGAGCAGATATTCATGCCTTAACCTTTCTCTTCCATTAGCCCCATAGATTCCCAATGGGGTTCATGTGATGTTTAAACTGGCATCTGCATGACCGAGATAGTGATGTATAATATTCGCAATGTTCTACTTAACTATCATACTTTAACATGAACTTCATAACAAAATTGGTTAAGGCACAACTTGGTCTTTTTATAATCTCGACTTACCAATGGACTTTCATACCCCTTTCGCGAGATCCATCATTCGGCCCAGCAATGAAGACTAGGACAGTCTTGATAGGCCATTGTGGTTACTGGCTTCTGTTTTTCTAATGTTCAAAGTCGGTTTTGCCTTCTAATGAAATTCCTACCCAGACCATGCAGGAACTTCTGTCATAGCTGACTCGTTCTTTTACACAGCACTGACCAAATCAATCCCTGTGTCTGCGGTAGACCATCCCTTTTCCATCTTTACCATGGAGACGAATCCTGAACTCATCTGAGAATAGAAAGGCCCGCCTTGTTCCGACGTCCATTTCACATCCTCATGCTCAAAACAAAGCTGTGATTGTCAGTTGTGGACAGTTTGCTGGTTGATGGGCTCTCAAGTTCTTTTTCCGCAGTTTTCTCCCCTCTGTCCATTCACCAACAGCCACCCTGCGTATGTCCTGGAGCTGCTGTTGCATTTGCACATTGGCGAGGTGGCGGTTGTACAAAAACCTTAATATGTGCCGCTATTTCCCAATCTCTCCCCCAATCCTGGTCTCCTAATGTATTTACCAGTCTCCAGAAACCTGTAAACACGATGAACTGTTGAATTACCTAAATTGCTGCCTAGCCACTCTCATTGGCTAATCTTTTTGCGAAGCGATGAAGGGTAACAACTTGAGTGGTTTCAGTTTGCTTTAGGTTCATGGTAAACTGGATGGAAGCAGGTATCAGGGCACAGGGGTAACAAGTTTTTAAGGATAAATATTCTTTCATTATCACCTTTTCTTTGTTGAAATCCATATTTCCTTAATTCCTTTCAAAGAACACATTATTTTATACAGCATAACATCATAAAACAGTTATTCAACATGAAATGTGCAGAGTAGGTCCATTTTTTTTCCTGCGAGTGTAGTTATTCATGTTTAATTTGCCTTGAATAAATAAATTCGTTTGCCTGCTGCTCATAATGTATGTCTTGTGTCTTTCTAATCTCTATTATTATTTTTTTTTCTTCAGTCCTTCAGTCTTATCTTCATCTAAATCTAGTTTGCACAGTTTTGGAAAAGGTGTTTCTAGTCATTTATCAAAAAGAAATGATGTAGAGTCCTTTCAAGATAGTCATTCAACACCCTCAAGTGTAAAAACCAATATATCAACCCCTCATTCTAGTATGAAGCGGTAAGACTTTTTAGTATGTATTTGTGATTATAAAACAGGAATATTAAGTTAACTAGTTTGTCACTACTTTAATACAAAAGGATTGGTTCTTATATTTTGGTTGAAACAGTTATTGCTTAAAGAATATATGCTAAAGGATGTTTGTTATTTTAAAACTCGCTGCAGACTAGTGATACCTTAAACTAGGTCTTTATCTTCAATACTTCAATCTACGGTAAAAGTCCACAATTATATTTTAATTACTAGGTTAGTTTTCTATCCCAAATAATTCGCGAAGTTTTTATTCGCCGAGTTTCTACAACTTCTAAGTCAACATTAACATAATAATTTTCAGTGTACATGACCAATCAATTTGATCTTGTGGATGTATGCTCTTTTGTCGCGCCCGCCTTTTATTTATGTTTTCTCGCTTCACTCAGATCCTTTATCCTTTGATCCCCGTCGTTCCCAGTATCTCCCCCGCCACATTTCCTTTTCGTTCCATCCCTCTCATCCTTCACCTTTGCTGCTGTTCACCCCTTGCATGTCTGGGGAATATCCTTCACCATCTTTATCTCACTTTGGCCACTTTGTCACGTTTTTTTCACATTGGTCATTTTTGGGAAAACTTTTAATTTTTCTTTTATATAGTGTTTTAAAAAAAATTTTTCCTTTCTTCACAACCTTCATATTCAAAACCTTCTCGTACACTAGTATTTCAAGAATATTTGCTAGGGTTCTTTAATTAACAATACCCATATACTATATCATTATATATACTATAATATATATATATATATATATATTATATACTATAGTATATATATATATATATATCTATATAATCATTACTATAATTATATTACTATATATATATATATCTGATATATAATATAATTATATCATATATATTATATATATATATATATAATATATATAATAATAAGTATATTCATATATGCATCACCTCGCCTCACCTTCCATCTCTCCACGAGACCTCGGCGGTGTACGAACGTGTACGCAGGCAATATGCACTGGAAGACAGAATAGTACAGTTAGAAGAACAATGAACCGCAAGTCGGCAGAAAGAAAACCCAGCCTTATCCCAACCTTTTATTTTTATCCTATTTAACTTTAGTGAGAACATCGTCGGCAGTCACGCAAAATATCCACCCTGAGAGTTTCACGGGACGGCGACGAGCGAACCTCAACATATCGGCGTCTCGTCCATGTCCGGTTCATCCCTTGGCCCAGGGTGGTGCTAACAAGTAACCATCACTTCTTTTCATCAACAAACCTCCGCCCACGTCATATACACCTACATTATGCAGACGTACGACGCTCTCATCTCTTCTACACCTAGCCCTCCATAACCGCCATCATAACTTACGCGATACGATTCCTCTCCTATCACGATCGACGACTTCCATCCTTTCACTGACATCAATGTCCACCTTTTTTCTACAGGCCTTCGCGTCTTCAGTCGGTCAGATTCAACAGCTACTCTTACTAAACTAGTCCTATACTTTCCACTATGACAACACAATAAAACCAAAGAAATACCCATCTCAATGTACTTCTTTCATTTATTCTCTCATTTACTCCTTTCTTCACACCAAAGAACTCCCTAATATCATCCATCCTTTCCATCTTTTTATCAATTCTTCTCCACACTAAGATCACGTCCCTAAGGACCCTCGATTGTCTCTATCCTGGAATCCTCTTCTTTCTTACAGATCTATTACATCTCATTCCCACGACCATATCAGTTTCACTACTTATACATAACACAGGATAACAGCATACCCTCATGTAAAGACCATAGCGCACTCAAGGACCATCCGGGCGCGTTTTATACTATAATAAATCCCAACCATATTATCCTAAAAGTAAACTGTAAAACTCAAACATCTAGACACACATATATAAATATATAATATAATATACTAATATTATTATATATATATTATATATATCATATATATTATATATATAATCATATATAATATATACTATTCAGAAAAACCTACCCGGAACCCATTCCGATTAGTTTTCCCAGTATCTTACAATGTAACTAAGCGCGTTACTATGAATACCTAATATGTGGCCGCAGACATGTAGAGGACGTGTATCAAGCAGCGAATGACATCTGCTGAGCATGTGGTCCGTATCTTAAACAAATTCAGTTTGATTTGACGTGCAGTACAACTGTCCGTTGAGTGTTTCGCGAAAATGTTTAATTCAAGAATGGCCCCACTTTGAGACAGAGAGTAATTACATTTGAATTCCGTGTGTCAAACTCTACAGAAAGACGTTGTACTAGAACATTTAACGTATGAAGAACAGGGGTGCTTATGGTCGAAATGAATCATTACTTCAACCGAACCCCGGCAGTTGGTTTACCGAGCTGCGTATCACTGTGCTTTAATTAATGGCGGGCAGTCGCTGGAAGACTGCATATGCATGCCGTGTCGCGCAGAACCATCAACAGTTGCGCTAATGACTGACACCATTGCTACGAGTAACGGGGAAGGTAATCCTGAGCTGAACCGGAGGTAAAACCGTGGAGTGAAATGTAACGAGATGTACAATAATAATCAATATAATACATCAACCCTTAATGATGAATCAATAATAGATTACTATAAATAATGAATAATATATCAACTAAACCATCAATAATAGATAATTAATAATAAAGAACAACCCAATTGTAGGCTTGTAAAAATAAACTCTTAATGTTCACTGCTAATTTTAGAGCAGAAAGATTGTAAGTTTTATAGTTAATAATTTAACTGTGAAATATAAAATTTCAGATTCCTGAAAAATCTGTAACCTATCAAAAGAAATTTATCAATAGCGCAAAATGCAAAAGATATTTTAATCATTTGAAGAATATTGTTCTGAAGTAAAATCAGGACGAATGGAATGGTCTCCACTGAAGATATAATGGAAATCGGAAATGTAAACTATACTCGTTTGATATATATTATAATTATTATATAATATATTATATACTATATATAATATATGATATATAATATATATATATATATATATATACGCTATATACATTATGATATATATAATATATATACTTTATATTATGATCATATTATATATATATATATATAATTCTACATGATACTATTTGCTTATATCTATATGTCCTTATTATGACTATTATTTTATATTATAAATAAATTATATATATATATATATCATATGAATATATACTATAATATATAGCCTTATGATGTATATATATATCTTTATTTTACATTTGGGATATACACGTACAATCTATGTAGAATTAATATATACATGATCTAACGTATTATATATATATATAATATATATATATTTATATATATCATAGTATTAATATATATATATACTATAGCTATATATATATATTATAAATATATATCAATAATATCTATATATATATATATATATTTATATATATATACTATAATACTATATAATATAATATTATTATATATATATATATATATATATATATATATATAAATACCATACATTTTTTATTTTCAATTAATTTATTTTCCTTTTTATAATCTTTATTTTACATTTGGGATATATCGTATATATATATATAATATATATATATATCATATAATATACAATATATATATATAATCATTCTAATTTAGTATTTATTTTTCTTATTTACTTCCGTATGATTATATTTATTTGCAGCCTTATTATATTTCATTCGTTTCTTTATATGATGTTGTTATGCCTCGCTGCATCCAAAATAAAGTAATGAGTGATCAAGTATTTCTCAGTGCACCAGTACTTGATAAAAATTACAAAAAAAATTTAAGCCGACAACATGAAAGTCATACAATGGCACCTTACGCCTTTCCTAACATGGTTTGTCTTTTGGTCCCATAATAAAAAATTGGCAATCATAGAAATATTATTACGCAGTAATTTTATTTTACTTTTTATGCATGGCAGACTATAAGATCCATAAAATATGATAACTTTATAATAATAAAATGAACTCTAATTTTCCCCAAAGATTGAATAACCTTTTAATTAAATTACCTACTGCACTTCACATCAGCAGCTTACCAAAATGTCACATCACACACATAACGAAAATTTTAAAACAACCAGATCAAATCGGTAATATGTTCAGCGCAAACTTTAAAATCAATCCGTCATATTGTTTTAAATAAAGTAATCGATCGTTTTCGAAAAATGGGTATGAGCACTCTGCCGCATGTTCTCTAGGAGTGACAATCATCCTGCCACAAGGTTCGATGTACTTTACAAGGATTTTAGGGTTCGATGGTTTTGAAGGTTCTAGTACCGGTTCGAAGAAATAGTAAGGTTATGATAGGTTTAGCTAAATCTATCCATATTTTCTTGTAAACTTATACAAAACATTATAACCTATACCCATACTTAATCGGGTCTAATACCCGAATTTAATTAAACAAAAAAATAATGTCGGTAGCAGGGAATATGCGTTTATATTGAGAGAGACTTGGTTCGGAAGAAGCAGTTAAGGATGAAAGGAAGATTTAAAAGAAAACTGATTATCCGAAAACAAATAATCGTATTTCCGTCAGATAGCTAATCCTCAAACCTATTACAATAAAAATTATATATATATAATATATAATACTATATATAATCATATATAATATATATATATATATTAATATATATATATATATATATCATATATATATATATATATATATATATAGTATATATATTATTACTATTATTATATATACTTCATACGGCGGTAGAAAGGGTGAGGAATGTATAACCAACCCTACCCACTCAAAAAAACTAAATATAGGACATGCTTCCTAGGTGTTAACTATAGAGGATATTTAAAGAAATGATGAAAGCATATTAAGTAAAACAAAATTTCGACCTGTGAAAATTCTTCTAGATGGTGCTGAAAAAAAAAATCATCAGGCTGGGACAAAACTCTGAATGCTTGATAATAGAAAAGGACTTTCTGAATTTCAGATCAACGGAATGACGGAAATGCATTCTTTAAAGGTTCAAATTTCTGGAATAATACTTGAGCGATTATTTGTGTGTCCAATGCCTGATCACATTCATTCAAATACAACATCCTAAAAAATTGAATGGCACAGTGAAAAAACTGGGCACTATTTTAGGCCACCAAGGCGGACAACTATTTATAAGAGTACAAAAAATAGGACAAATATTTTCTACAGAGACAAAATTAGGGCCAGAAGTATTAAATAACAACTCGTAATGTGCGAAAACATGGTGTTCGCAAAAGTTCTGGGAAAATGATTGTTAAATTTAGATAAGTCTTTTAAAAGAAATTTATGAATTTTAGATGAACTGGGAGAAAATGAAATATGAAGTACTTCAAAAACCTCAAGTATATTTTTGAAATCTGTAATCACGCACGAGCGAATTTAGCTTCCCCTGTACATTTCTCTCTATTCCATCAAACAGTTATCATTGCATGTCTCCATTATTCGACTGATACAGTCGCAATATTTTCAAGCATTTGTGAAGTTTGCAACAAAACAAACTGCTTTCTGTTAACGAAGAAAATAAGAATGCCGAGTGTCAGAATCAATGTTGCAAAGACAAATGACAAGCAATTGAATTACTTTTTCTTAGGTTTTATTAAAATAAAATTTATTGGGCAAATTCGTGATCCATATATTCATATTTAACGAATTTCCTTAGTTAAATATATTAAATATTAATTTGTATAATACATTCACATTTTTGATTGTTAAAGATTCCTTTTCTAAATTCTAAATTGAAATGTTGCATCCAGATAATAATAATATTTCAGGTATCCAATGATTCTAAACATACTTTCTCATTCTACCAGGAGAGGAAAGATTAAAGAACTGAACCTTTAAATGCAGTGTTTTTGAGAAGAAGATATAAAGAAGTTGGGATTTTTATTCAAAAAGTTGAATTTTGGTTTGTGTTGCAAGAAGTATATATATATAATTATATAATAATTATATATATTATCGATGAATAATAATATATTTAAAATATATATTTAATATATATATATATATTATATTTATACTATCCAGAAGAATAAATGAGTAGCTTACTATGATATTATTATTAATATATATAGAACTCGAGGATACACATCTGTGTTACCATACATTCATATTATCATTGTGTAGTTACATTTAATTTATGATATATATTATATATATATTATATATATTGACTATATATAAGTATATATAATATATATATATATATATATAATATATATATAAATAGTGTTAATATATATAATATATATATACTACCCATATATATATTTCTATACATATGTGTACAAAATCTAAGTTTATTTTAGTATGAAAGATATTATATTAAATAGGTACGGTCCCCATTTGTAACCTGTAAACGTGTATATACGTTGATAAATTTGTCACGAATAAATTTTCAGAAATTATTAAATTTTCACACTACTAATATCCGCTCGATGCCCACAAACTACCGGTGCCACTGCTACTGCGCTACACAATACATGAAAAAGATATTTAATCTAACATACATATCGCACATGCACCTGTCATTCTAATACATTTCGTGCACATAGTATACTATATATATATTATATATATATATATATATATATATATATATTATATAATATATATATATATATATATATATATATATATATATATAAATATATATAATATAATATATAAATGTTTT
>JABUQX010073281.1:15000-20000 GCA_015478945.1 Trachelipus rathkii
TAATGTTTCACCACCTAGTCATTCTCTCTAGTAAATACAACCACCTCGCGTCCTATCCGTAAAGTCCTGACCACAAAGACTTATATTTCTTAAATTTTAATATTTCTCTCCAGCAGTTCCATCCTTCCTAGTGCTTACATCTTCTGGCCTTTTAATCTGGCTGATTGGGGGGCATTGGGTTGCTTTCTAAGCTCAACATAATTGGGGTTGACTGCTTTGCCTCTTGAAGACGCTTCACTTCCTGCCGTAAAGTGGGAGCTGTATCGTGAATGAGATGAGCAGGTTCATTCCTTCCTTCGACTAAATCTTTTTCTCCTCAAAATCCATGGTTCGATCGTGCTTGTTCTCCTGGCCAATTCATTCAGGGTAGAGACAGTGCGTATCGGGTGTGGGGAAAAATTCTCATTCTCTTATCACTCTCGCTAATTTTCATCAAGCTAGAAATCGTTGCAGGATACTCTTCGACGGCAAATAGACTTTCATTAAACAAAAGTGCGCTGACCTCTTGGTTCTCCTACTGACAAATCTTTCTGGCCTCTTGCCAATAAACATCTCTAACAACTTCTGTAATCATGCATTTCTTCTTTTTATTCGCTCTGAATGGTTTGGAAGTTAATTCTCCAAATAAAAAGGCTAATCTCTTCGGCCCTCTATTTTCCTCTACTCAACCCTGGACCATTCTGGCATTCCTCTTCCTCCTCTTCAGGTGTCCTAGTGCCTTGCACTGTGATTACATTTGAATCAGAGTGCATAGGGCTTCCTGAAATCTAATGAACGTAGGAAGGCGGCGTGGCCGGAAGTAAGCATTCCTGCTCCCCGAGTTTTGAAGGATGTGTTCCGTGCTGACCCCACCCCTCTTTCAACTATATTCTCTATGCCTCATACAGCACTTTCCCCTCAGTGTTGGAAAGCGCGCATATGTCCAACCTATTCCGAAAAAAAGAAGCCGCTCTTGATAATTCTAACTAACGCCCTATACGCTCTAACTTGTATTCTATCTAAAGATTCTTTGAAGCCCTTCTCAACTCTCATTTCCTTGAGATCTTCTGGAATCTCTTTCCCTTCTTACTTTCAATCGCCAGTACGGCTTTCGGCGCTCTGAGGTCTACTGGCGATATACTTTCCTATTCTAACAGATTTATGGTTTTTTTCCGCCCTAGGAACTACGGGGAGACGATTGGCGTGGTGGCGCTTGACATACCAAAAGCATTTGACCGATGTAATGGCAGCGCGCACTGCTCTCCAAACTCCCCTCCTTTGGGTTTCCTCCTTCTCTTTGTTACTTATGTCTAGCTTTCTTTCAAATCGCTCATGTCGGCTGTTGTTGATTGCGCGACTTTTCTTTTCTCTGTCAATAGTTGGTGTAATAGGGTCTGTCTTGTCTCCTACTTTATTCCTGCTTTTCATTAATGATCTTCTCACCTGCACATCTAACTGTATCCATCCATATGCCGATGACTCGACCCTTCATTCTTCAACTAATTTCAAATTCTGCTCCTCTTTACTTTAGAATTGCTCTCGTCTTAACCGTTCCGATTTCTATTCTCGCTGATCTGGACAGAATTTCCGGGTAGGGTCGTCTCAACCTTTTGTGAAATTTAATTCTTAAAAACCCAACCTTCTACAAATCTCCTCTCTAAGACACCTTCTACTTTTCCTATCTCTTTAGACGGTTCTTTCGTCTCCTTTTGACAATATAAACATTCTTGCCCTTAATCATACAACAAAAAAAATCGTTTTTTGGCAACTCAACATCAAAACGGTTAACTAGGCGCGGCTCAGAAGAAACTGGGAGTTCTGCTTAGATTGGAGACTTTTTTTCTTCTCAGTTGCTCCAGCTATACAAGGGTCTCATCCACCCTTGTATGGAGTACTGCTCTCATATCTGGGGGGGCTCTGGTTTCACCCCAGCTTTTGGATAGGGTCGAGCAAAGGCCAAAAGGGCTTATAAACTGTCCTGTACTTTCTAGTTCCTGACCTCTATCTTTGCGGCGCGATGTCGGTGCTCTTATCTCCTTTTCTATAGGTACCGGTAGGGCAAATGCTCGAGGGAACTTACCACTCATATGCCACAGCCTTTACGACGTTCACGTTGCACAAAGGGTGCAGTGTCCATAGGTGAGTTTGTGTTGATATTAGTAACTCAGGCTAGCACGCTGCGGTGCTTCCTTCTTTCCTGCCCACCTCTGTTCTGGTGGAATTCTCTTCATCTTCTGTGTTTCCTACTCAATTTAATCTCCCTCACTTTAAAGCCTTCGTCTGTGCTCATCTCCGTAATTTGCGTTAGATGAATATTTGTATGGGGCTTTGCCCGTGAGCGGCGGTGAAAATGAAAAAAAAATAAATAAATACGACGTAACCTATTCACACTATTTCAAAAATATCTGTAACACTATCATTGTTATTTTACTTAGCATAGTATATTAACAAAAATTTATATAAACCTAAGCACTTTGATCGTCCAGACCAAAACGAATATATCTAGGTATAACAAAGTTTCACACAATAAAGCTAACATATCATAACCTTGAACTAAAATAATAATGTACAACGACAAACCTAACAAACCTCACGTATGAATAATCTGCCAACATTCACAAAGTTCCTACTTATCAAAGGTAAAGTAGCTAACAGAACATACAAAACTAATGTGTCCCACTTTCTCCAACATACCATTACAACAGCTAAAGCAGTAAATTTATCTAACAAAATCATTTAACAAAGTGACCAATTATCAAAGATACAGCATCTTGAACTATGAATTGATACTACCTTCATCAAAGTGGTCACTCATATCAATATAAGACATCATTTTTGGAACTATGAACTAAACGATGATATTAGAAAAATTCTCGGCAAGCTAACATTACTCAGCAAAAGACTTAACTAAGCCCACGTTTCTAACAAATCATCAAACCAGTTAACACAGTAATATCTTAAGCGAAACTAATCATTTCTCTAACAAAATTCTAGTGTTAATCTTCACACTGTCAATATTTAACAAAAGTAACAGAAATTAAACATAGCCTAACATATCTAACTTACAATGGGCGAAAACCTACAAGAGATACCTAACATTTGGGAACTACGAATAAGACATTAACATTTGGACTAGATAAGTCTCAACCTACCCCATTTTTAAACACACATAACTCAACCTCAATCCCTGCTTATTCAATCATATCCACAACAGGAAGCAGGATTATCTAACAAAACTCCTTAACAAAGTGTTTGCATATCAAATATAACCATTTTGAACTATGAATAAACGTGGACATTTGCAAAATTCTCTGTCAAACATCATAAAATAACCTATGATCATACAGAATCCGAATAACGCTAACATAATATTCCCTGAACTAAAAAAACTAAGAACATAACATACCTGACATACATTAAGCGTGAATAAACTGGTCGACATTAAAAAGTATACAATCTCAAGCTTTACATAGCAACTGGTAGGTTGGCAACAGCGATCATACAGAGGCATTTGGCAGAACTGTAAGCTTTCAATTATTATTATTTTATTATTATTATTATTATTAATTATTATAGTACGTAGTAGTAGTAAGTATTTAATAATCATAAAGTTTTAATAACCGTAAAGCTAACATAATATCAACCTAAACTAAGAACATAACATACTTAACGCACAAATAAACAGTCAACATTAACAAAGTACACTGATTAATATCATGTAAAGTAACTACCACAGCATCACAATCACAAAGCGTAACCTACTCCCTTACCCCTTCAAAGAAACCAACTATCATACTTACCAAGGTTTGATGCTACATGACAGATGTTCAGTTTGGCTTACACTGTAGGCTTATCATTGGGAACTTTCATGTTTATACAAAAGCTTTCACCGAATCGCGCTCACCTATCAACATAAAATTCAATCTTTATTACCATAACCGACAATTTTCAGCGACCAGACCCGGGACTACTTGGAGATCACCCCCAGAGGATGCATGAAGACCCATCTTGGGTACCCCGAAGGAGGGTGTAAGCGGTTCATTCTGCTCTTTACGGAGATGTCTGGGACCCACAGGCGCAAACCTTTCTGTATCTAATCGGTTGATGGACAAATCGATGTTAACAGTTCTTCCCCTTCAATCACGGTTTTGTTCAACCACATACTCCATTGCGACGACAATTTTGTTTCCACTACAGCTGCCGTCAAAAACTGAATATCTAGTTTATTGGTTTTTGAAAGTATGTGAAAATGGGATCGGCCCCAGAACGTTTGCCACCTTATCTTCTAAACCTCCTGCTATCCGTTCTCATTCTCAAAAATGCCCTAGTTCTAAGACAGGTTAATTTTTCAAATACTTAAAAGATCCAATAAACTAGATAATTCACACTACAATCCTATATTAGCAACTGCAACTGACACTAATTGATTCTTCTTTTTACACCTTATTGGTAGCTTAATTTATTTTCCATTCTCATATCATAATATTTATTAAACTCACAACCAATAAACTTTAAAATTATAATTCCAAGCCAACTTAACTTTCAGTCTTTAATTCAACCATTCCTCAATTCTATTATTATTATTATTATTATTATTATTATTATATTATTATTATTATTATTATTATTATATTATTATTATAAAATTTTTGGGTTCAGATAAGATTTGTAGCTGTAAGCAAGTGTAGTAAACGCAATAAAGCAGTAAAAACGTACCGCATTAGCTGGGGAGAAGGGCACCCCTGGGCTGCATGTGCTACTGACTTATTGCCTTAGGGTCAATAAAAATACATTTTCATTAAAAATTTAACAATTTTTTAGTAAAAACAGTAAAATGTTTTTCAAAAAACTTTTAATTATAAAAAAAGAGTTTTTTAACATAAAAATAATTTACTACCTACAGGACCGACGCCTGGCTCTTCTTACACCCTTTTGAAAATTGAAACTATTACTTCATCGGTTCTTACGTCGTCTAAACCTATATAAGGATTCATAATAGGGAATTTATTATGTTGTTATTT
>JABUQX010073282.1:0-21955 GCA_015478945.1 Trachelipus rathkii
CAAAATTATAATTCGAACAAAATTAATTATTATTGTATAATGCTTACAAATTGTGAGTCCAAATCTTGACTTAACACTCTTTCTTAGCAACACACAAATACTGAGATAGTCACCTAACTATATATATATATAATATCCAAGATTTATGAAGTTTAAATTATACCGTAAGTCACTATCAGTACTATTGCACATAGAGCTGGTTGAGAGTATAACTATAATATATAAATTATTATATATATACTCCTTATCAATTTCTAAGTAGCTAGATCAAAATTATCACAAACTTATTCCTTATTACATTATGTAAAGAAAATTGAAAGAATATAATATAGGAATTAGTTATCCTGGTTAATTATTAATTCTTAGACCCACTGCCTTATTAGTATATATTTATATATTATAATATATATAATAGTAATTAGTATATATATTAATATATATATATATTTAATAATTTAATATATTAATATATAGTTAATATATAATAAATATATATGTAATATATATACTTATATTATATATTATTATATATATTTACCTAAATATGGTATTAACTAAATTATCAAGAGGATGAAAATTATATCAAGAAATACATAACGTAATTTATTTATTTTAAATAAACATATAAATTTTGTTGAGGTTTCATTACTAGTTCGATATTTTATATGGTAGGTGATTTATAAAATTATTATGTTAATTTAACTGACCAGGTAAATGGGATCTTTATTATACATAATTTACCTAATAAATTAATTTTATAGTTTGTAATGAAATCAATGTTATTTTCATATTAGTATATTTTTTTAGATGTATTAATTATGACTATAATATAAACTAAAACAATACTATATTAAGTATGAGTATGCACAAGAGGTTGAGGTATAATGTCAATATGGCAAGTACCGGTATCAGTACTAAGGACGCTCACTTATACCAAATGCGCCTCATTGTCAGCCTCACTAGAGTAAGTGCCTTGTGATAATTCTTTATTTTAAATTTTAATTGAGTAAAAATATGAGATATTCGCTAAAGATAAATATCAAATTAATATATAAACTCTAAAATATTACTATCAAATACACTTTATAATCCACTTAGGAACATTGTCCATATATTCATATATATATATATTATATATATATAATTATATATATAGTATTTATTATATATATATAATATTATATTAATAAAATAAATATATAATATATATATATATATATATAGTAATACATATATTATATATATTTATATAAGATATATATCTCCATACTGGTAATATTATTATTATTTCTTATTATTATTATTATTATTATTTATTTTATATTTATAATTTAATTAATTAATTAATTATTATATCTTATTTTATTATTACTTTATTCTTTATTATTATTTATTATTGATGATTGATTATTATTATTCCTTAATTTAATATTCTTAGAATCTAAGTTTAAGTTAAACTCAATTGTTTGATCTTTTTCAACTTTTCAAATATCCATGTAAGAATTCTTATCATTTTAATAAGCATATTCTTAGTGTGATTATTATTCATAATTTGTTTAAAGAGGTAGATATTTGAACTTTAATGTGAGTTTTAGACCTATGTTACCACATTTTTTAGATAAAGTTTAGAATATGATTAATACTTACATTATCTACAGAAAATGAGACACTATGTTACCACATTTTTTAGACGTTAGTATTCATCATTACTCACAGATTATCACTTGAGCTATATCAGTATGTATCATCTCCCATCATTATGCATCATAATTCAAATTACACATATAATCTAATTAGGAAAATAATTAAAAAATAAAGTATACCAGAATATGTTAAGAAAAATTTAAATACTATTCATTTTAAGTTATTATTTATTATTATTTCTTAAATTATTATTCTTTATTATTATTTATTTACAAATTAATTATGATTGTTATGTTAATTACATATTTAATCTTATATATCATTATTGATTTATTATTATTAATTTAATTAATTTTATTAATTTTATTAATTTATCAATATTTTTAAGGTCTGTGTAAATAAGAATATTTAAATAATTATTCATAGCTAAGAATGTTTTATTATTATTACAAGATTAATATGTAATATTTTTTAATTATTTTATGTATTGCAATTCAAATGTTATTATTTAATAGATTATAATATTTATTATTAATTATTTATTATTATTATTATTATAATTATTAGTATATTTATTTATAATTCACTGTGATTTATTAAATCATTATCTCATCATCCTAAAACGTATTTATAATTCGTATTTTATTTATTTTATGTGATTGAGTTTATATAACTTATTTTTTGTGTTACATTATTATTAACTTATGATCTAATGATATTACATTTTGTCATGTAAATTATATTTGAAATTTAAATAATACACAAGTTTATTCATATATTTAAAATTATTAATTTATTATGCTATATAATTTATTTTAATGTATTATCACACAAACATATTTATAAAATATAAATGTATAAAATATTTTACATATTTATTTTTTCTGCAATATTTCAAGTAATCTGCTAAAATAGAATTTTTTTCCCCCTTACATATTTTTTTCTCCATATCCAGAAATCTTTATATAAATGATTAATACAATTAGCAAGGAAGAGAAATGTTTATAAGGATTATTTATATATATATTTATTACTGTTATTTATAATATATTCTATTATAGACATTCACATAATACTATTAAGGTTATTGTAATTACAATTAATATTATTATATATTATTTATATTAATTAGTTAATTATTTTAAATAATTATTATTATTAATTAATTAATAATTAAATTTAAAAATTATTATAATTTTATTGTTATTACTATTATTAATTATGTGGGATTTATTATTATTATGTATATATTTATTATTAATTATTTAATTATTAATTTAATTAATTTTATATATTATTATATATATTAATTTTGATTAATATATTATTATTTATAGATTATTATTAATTAATATTTTATTATTATTATGTAATTATTATTAGATGTATTTTTTAATTAGATTCCTAATTAGTGATTATTATTATATATATTATTTAATTATATTATATAATTATTAATTGATTTATTAAGTATATTATTATTTTAAATATTATACTATTATTATATTATTATTATTATTAATATTTATTAATTATATATTGAATTATTATATTATATATTAATTATATTCTAATTTATTTATTGTATAATACTCTAATGATAGTATGACTTTATCTTAAATATCAAGCCCTTAATAATTCATAGAATCAGACTATTCACAGTTCCATTATTTTGTCTATCAAGTTATAAATAGTAAAATAAATTATTATATATAAGTAATTGTTATTTTTATTATTAGTGTGTTTGATGGTGTTTAGTGTTTGTGTGTGTGTGTGGTGTAGTGTGTGGTGTGTGGCGAGTGCAGATCTAACTGCTTTAGGTATATTTTATTATAAATATAATATAATAATTAATGTAATGATAGATATATTAAATACTAATAATATATAAATTATATAATTATATAATAATAATATAATATTAATAATAATAATATGAATATAATAATTAATAAGTAATATTAAATTAATTAGAATAAATAATATATAATAATATAATAATAATATAATAATTAAAAAATAATAATTAAAAATCATTACAAATATATAATAATAAATTAAAATATATTATATAGAATTAAGAAAATAATTAAGCGTAATAATAATATATAATAATATAATTAATAGATAGATAGATATAATAATAATTAATCTATATAAATAATTAGGCAAATTTCAGTGAGAATTGTCTTGTGATGTGCGTTTTGTGTTCGTTTATTGTGTTGGAGTGAGTGTAGTGTAGTGGGAAGCTGTAGATACCTCGTTAGCTGCAGAAACGTCAAATGGAATGGAATTCCTAGTTTACCTGGAGTCTTAATAGTTATAATAATCATAAGAATAAAAGGCCCACTAGATAGGTAATAACTGGTGAATCCAACTATACTAACCTACACACCATAACCACAATATAACACTATAATAAACACATAAATTTTAAAACAGATGGACTACTCAAACATAAATATAGGGCTATTTTTAAACACATTTAAAATTAATAAAGAAATAAATATATTAATAATACAGAAAAATTAAATTAATAATGTAAAAATAAATTAATAATATATATAGTAGAGAATGTAGTGTGTGTAAGGAGTATAAGAAGTGTAATGAGTATAAAGATGAGGAGTATAAGAGTGTGTAGTGTGTGCTGTGTAATTTATTAAGAGAGGTAATTAGGTAAACTTTATGAAATATATAATGTTACTAATAAATTACAGTGTCTTAATATGATATACAATTGAAGAAAAAAAAAGTAAAAAAGAAAACCAGTTTACATCATTAAAATAATAATAAATAAATTAATCGAATAATATATTATATAAAAATCAGGATAAGAATAAATCAGAAAGAAAAACAAAATTACAATAAAAAAATATATAATAATACATAAAAATAATAAATACATAATGACTTAAAAATAATATAATTAAAATATTATAATAATAATATATATTACTTATAATATAATAGTTTTTGGTTTAATTAATTAATTAAAATATTAAATTATAATAAATTAAATTAATATATATATATATATATATTATTAATATAAGTAATTATTATATTAATAATTACAATTATATAATAATTTAATATATAATAATAATGATGAAAGATCACGCATTATATATAAACTATTATTATTTGATAATTAAATTATATATATTATAATTCTATAATATTATATATTAATAAAATTTTTAGTTATTTAATATATATATAATATATATAATATTTATAATTAAATAACCATCGGATCATAATCGTTGTGGGGTTAACCAGGGAAGAAAGGAACCTATATAAATAATAAATTTCTTTATTTATAACCAAATATTAAAGTTATTACATATATTATATCACATCTAAAATATAATATATTATTTATCGATAAAGAATATAATTACAATATATAATTATATTAAAAAAAAAAAAAACAAATAAATATCAATACATAAATATGTATTATATTATATAGTGTATAAATTATAAATATATTATAGTATATATAAATATATTATAAAATTAATATATATATATAGTCATAATATATATATATATATATATATATAACTATAGTATATATATATATATTAAGTATATATAATTAATATATATATATATATATATATATATTATATATATATAATATATACTAAATAATATTATTAATATTAAAACCAATCGTACATTGTACCGAAAAAGGAACGCTATTAATAATAATATTTATCAATATATATATATATATATATATAATATATATATATATATAGATATAATAAATTATAATATAGTATATAATATATATATAGTTATATTAATATTTTTTATTATATTATATAATGTATATAGTAATATATATTATAATTAATTAATTATATATTAGATATATAATATATATATATTTATATCTTCCACCTAATAATAATGTATATAATGTATATAATATATATTATATCATAATATATAATATATATATAATATATATATATAATATATATATTATATTATATATATATAATAATATCATAAATATAATATAATAGCCTATATATAGTATATATATATTATAACTCTATATATTATATATATATATATATATTTATATATATATTATATAATATTATAAATATAATATATTAATATATATATATAATATATTGTATATATATATAATATATATTATATGATTATTATACTATATTAATATTATATATAATAATTATTATTAATATATATATATTATATATATAAATAATTAATAATATATATATTAATAAAATATATATATATTATATAACTATATTAATATATATATTATATATATAATATATTATATATATAATATTAAATTATATATGTTTTGTCGTATGTGTGTGTGTGTCGTTTAGTGTATGTTAGGTGCGTCTGTGTGTGATAGTTACTTTCGAAAATAGTAAATAGTTTCTTTTTGCCATTATGTTGATACGCCATATACGTGAGCTCATCATCAGAGCTAATAAACGTCAAGAATAAATTAAATAATTGAATAGATAAAATAAATGAAAAATTTTCTATCGATAGGATCGATGTACCTCAATATTTAACAAGACACTCATTGTATAGTAAACTGAGTCTAATGCTCAAAGAAATACTACACCCCAAGCAAACATTTAAATTATTTATGCAGAACTTTAAGTACTTCTCCTTATCTCTCTCTCTCATCTCTCTCCCCTCTCTCTCGTCACCTAGCTCTCTCTCTCTCTTACTGCTCCTATATCTACTCTCTCTCTCTCTCTCATCTCACTATTAATCTCTCTCTCTCTATAGTATTAATATAATATTAATAAAGATATATATAATATATAATATAATAAATATATATTATAATACATAATATAGTATACTATATATATATAAATATATTAATATAATATATTATATATATATTATAATATAACTGATATTATATATATAATTGATTGATTAGTATTTTGTTACATAGTAATAACCAAATATAGCAGTCATATTTAATTTAAGTATATTTTAAATATATATATATATATAGAATATTATAATATATATATAAGTATATATTAATATTATAATAAATATATTAAATATATAAATAATAATTAATATATAATAATAATAAAATAATAAGTCATACTAAACTATATATCATTATTATTAATATATGTATATATATATATTATATTATATAATATATTTAGATAATACTTTAATAATCCTCTTTCTCTAATTTCTTGCGCACACAATCAAACCATTCCACTCTCTCAAATATAAATTCTAAATTTTCAAGCTATATCAAAATCGCAACATTTTTTACAACGTACATTATGAAACATGCGTGCTTTCCTCAAGAAACAATGAAGCTAATATCAATGTTGAAAATAAAATGCTAGTAAAATATGATGTGGAGCCACAAAAATATTCCTTTCTGTTCTTTTCGGAAATTTTTAATTATATTATCGAATTGAAAACAGTTATGCAAAATCAACATTAATTTACAGATATTGACAAATCAGGCATTCTTAATACAGTGATTTTCATATATACTATATAATATATATATATATATATTAATTTAATAAATATATATATATATATATATATATAAATTAATATATATATTATATTATATAGTTATATAATATATATTAAATATAATATATAATAATTAAATATAATATAATATATATAATATATATAATATATATAATTAAAAATATATATATATAATATATTATATATAAGTATATATAATAATATATATATATAATATATAATATATATAATTATTATAATAATATATATAATATATATTATAATAATAATAATGTATATTAATAATATATATATAATATATATATATATAATATATAAGGTAATAAAATAAAATATTAAATATAAGTGAGTATATATATATTTATATAGCTAATAATAATAATATAATAAAGAATATTAATAATATATATCAATATATATAATATATATAAAAAAATATTATTATAAAAATATATAAATAAAAAAATAAAATAAAAATAAATATAATATTTAAATTATATAAAATGTTATATCTATTTATATTATTTATTTATTGAATTATATAGTATATAAGTTATATAATAATATATATTAAATTATATAATATACTTATATATATAAATATAATAATATATAAATATATATACTATATATATATATATAATATATATATTTTGTATATATATAAATATATATATATAATTATAATATAATATATAATAATATATATATAATATATATATATAATATATATATATAATAATATATATATATATATATATATATGTCTCACTTTATGTTTATGATCTACAAAAGTAATTTAAAATTAAAACTAACAGTCCGTTCTGGCCATTTTTTCAATATTGATATAAATCTTAATATATGAATAAATATATATACTATATATATATATATATATATATATAGTATTAATACTATATGTTATATTTATGTATTTTAATAACATATATTAAAATATATTAAAAATATATATAATATATAAATATATATATATAATATATATATAATATATATATATAATATTATCATAATAATATAATAATAAAATAATAAATAAAATAAATATATAATAATAATAATAAAATAATAATATAAATAATAAATAACAACTAATAATCATTAATAATTAATAATAACAATAATAATAAAATAATAACGATAATTAATATAGAAATTTAATAATTATAAGCAAAATAATAATAATAAAATAATATAATAATAAGAATAATAATAATAAAATAATAAACAATAATAATAACTAATAATATAAATAATAATAATATAATAAGTAATAATACTAATCAGTAAGAATAAAAATGAATTATAATTGTAATAATCATAAACCAAATATAATCGGTAATAGTCTTTAATAGAGCAACCAATAATAAAATTAATAAAAATAAGATAATAGTAATAAAAATAATAGACAGTTAAATAAATAAAACAAAATAGAAATAAAAATTAAAAAGTAAATAAGTAAAAAAGTTAAAAATAAAATAAAGAAAAAAAAAAAATAAATGAATAAAAAAATAAAGAAATAAAAAGGTTAAAGAAAACTAAAAAAATGGGAAAAAGAAAAAAATATAAATATAAAATAAAAAAAAGAAAAAAGAAAAAAAAATGAATAAAATGAAAAATAAAAAAAATTTATTACAATTGGAAAATAGAAAAATAGAAAAAGAAAAAAGAAAAAAGACAAATTGAAAAAATAGAAAATAGAGAAATATAATTAATAATTAATAATAATAATAATCATAAATTAATTATAATGAAAAATAATAAATATAATAATAATAATTAATAAAAATAACAAGAAAATACAATAATAAAATTAATAAAAAATTATAATATAATATATAAATAATGAATGCCAATTAATATGTCTACTAGAAATTATCATATTCTGAGAATGATATTATTATTAATATTAATAATAATAATAATAATATTAATTATTATTATTATTATTATTATTATTATTATTATTATTATTATTATTATTATTATTATTATTATTATTATTATTATTATTATTATTATTATTATTATTATTTATATTATTATTATTTATTATATTATATTTTATTAATCATATTATTATTATTATTATTTTAGTATTATTATTATTATTATTATTATATTATTATTATTATTATTATTATTATTATATATATTATTGTATTTATTATATATTATTTTATTTATATTTATTATCATAATATTATATATTCACTATTATTATATTTAAATATTTTATCACGTAAAATATATTATAATTATTGTTATTATATTATTATTATTATTATTATTAGTTATTATTATATTATTTTTATTATTAATTATTAATTCATTATTATATATATAGTATATTATATTATTATTATATTAATTAATTATATATATTGAATTAATTATTATTATATTATATTATTATTATTATTATTATTATTATTATTATTATAATTATTATTATATTATTATTATTATCATTATTATTACATTATTTGCAATTTTTTGTTAGAAGATTTATTGGATAATGACTTTTCTTATTATTATTATTATATTATTAATTATTAATTATTATTATTATGTATTATATTATTATTATTATAATTATTATTATATTATTATTATTATATTATTATTATTAATCTTTCACTAAAAGGTGAATCTATAAGAGAAAATAAAATTTCAACTTTCTCACCACTGCATATACATTTGGTAAATGATCAAAAGTTGTTCATCATACTTATTAAAATATTAAAAATTATAATTAAAAATAGTAATATAATAAATTATAATATAATTATAATTATAATTATATATATATATAATTATATTATAAATTATAATTATAATTATAATTATATAATTACATTAATATTAAAAAAAAACGAAATCTGCTCTACAACTTTATCCATCTTTCTCACCATCTGCGTTAGAGTGTTAGGTTACTACAGCTCTAGAATACAGTTCAAGAACGATTTTCTCAACAAAATAATGTTTACCGAAATGACCAATCAAAATATCATTTAAATGACTTAAGGTCATTTAAAAATACTCATTCATTTTTAAATAAGCATTAAATTGCGCGGAAACGGTTTTGAACAAAAGTTGACCGGCAATTTAATATGAGACAAAAGCATGCTACAAATTTAGAAACAACAGATTGCGTTTCTCAAATTTTAAATAAGAGAGAATGATAAATATAAATTCAGTTATTGAAATCAAGTTAATTATACTGAAAATCATTTCCTTATTAAACTGCATTATAAACATATTAAAACAGTATTGATTGAACGTTTACAAAAATATTATTAAATTGTTCAAAATGTTATTTGGGAAAGTTTTCAATCAATTTATATCAGGAATTGCACGAAAAAATCAAATGAAAAAAAATCAACGGATTTTTTACTTGATTTTTTTGATTAAAAATTTTTTTTTTTTTTTTTATTTGTTTGATTTTTTATTTTATTTATGTTTTTTATATATGTATTTTTTTTTATATTTTTGTATATTTAACAGATTTAACTTCAATAAAAATAGAAAATAAAAATAAAAATATAAATATTATGAAGTTTTAAATATATTTTAATTGAATGGCAGCACCTAGGCCCTATTTTATGAATGTTCATAACTAACCAAAGTAAAATTTAGTATAAAGACAATTTTTTTTATTCACAGTTTACTACCCTCCCTGAATTTTCCATTTTGATTATATAGAATGAATAAAGTTTCACAAAAAATAATACTAATACATATCGAACAAAAAAAATGTTTGTTTACAAATTATATTTCGCTTGACGTCTCGAATCTGAATAAATAAATAAAAAATTAATTGAATGGGAGTCAATCTGCAAGTTGCAGCGCCTAGGTCCTATTTTATGAATGTTTACTATTAACCAAAGTAAAATTTAGCATAAACAAATTTTTATTTTATTTCACAGTTACTTACCCTCCCTGATTTTCAATTTAGATTTATATAGGATGAAATAATCACTTAAAAAGTAACAAATACTATATCGAACTTAAAAGATTTTGTTTCAAAATTTATAAAGGGTTTGTTATAGAATCAAAAATAAAAAAATAAAAAATAAAATTAAATAAAATTTGATTTTTTCCTAAAAATAATCAAAAACATCACCAATCCTGATTTTTATACAACTACATATAGCGAATGTTAACTCTGAAGCAAAACTAATATATATATTATATATATAATAATATATATATATTATATAATATAATATATATATATATATAATTATATAATATAGTATATATATATAATATATATATATATATAATAATATAATATATAATATACATACATACATTCATACACACTTGTTTGTATGTATGTAGACCATACATAATTTCGAATGAAAGTGTTATTATCAATATTTACCTAATGAACTTAATAACCACATCCCCTCGATAAAATTTGCATATGAAATAGACACTAATTGCAGTCTTCATTTTTTGATATTTTTGCATTTCGAGCTAATCCTCTTCTCGAATAAATCATGAGTGTCCTTTTTGAAAATATTTAAATAAAAATGTCTTGTTGTGTGCGTTTCTTCTTTTTCCACCGTTTGTGTTTATAGTAGTAGGAAAATAATAATAAAAATAATTTACTAAAATGGTAATTTAAAAAAAAAATGGTATAAAATGATAGTTTCAGTTGAGATAATAATTTATAAGCGAAAGGCAATATTTGTATCAAAATATAATGTCAAACTAAAAATTTTATTTTCAAAATATTTATTTATTTTGAATAAATAAAATATTTGTGGGCAAAAAATATTAACGTAGTTTACAGAAAATATAATAACGTTATAAAATTCTTTTACAGCGGAATAGCTTAAGAAGGTTAATCATGCCAATAACAACAAAGTAGTTTAAGCCATTCTAAGAAGAGAGAGATTGTACTATGTGCTATGCTGGTGAAATTATTAATTTTTCTACTCGAACGTATCAAGACGACTATGATTTTATAATTAATAATAATGGCAGTGTTATTTGTATATTAGAATATGTTGAAACAGATCATAAAATTCTGGTCATAAACAGTCGAGAGATTAAAAGAGAGAATGACATTTTCCTGAGCACACTGCTGGAATCCTTCGCAATTAAATATTGCTAAATCCTTTCATAATAATAAATCATTTTAAATGTTTACGATTTTATTATGAATTTCTTTATTGATATTAGTACCAAAACCCCCCATCAATAATAATAAATTATACATACATATATATATATATATATATATATATATATATATATATATATATATATATATATATATATATATATATATATATATATATTATATATAGTATTATATATATATATATATATACTATATAATTTATATAGTACTAATACCCACCACACCGCACATGGGTCAACAACAATCACTAATAGCGTGACTAAGTTACGAATTTCCCCTGAGGGAAGCATCTGACCACACAAGTGATAATGAGTACATAGGAAAAATGATAAAGCAATGTTCGATATAGATATATATAATAATCATATATATATATTTATAACACCTGCCTGTTCACCATATGTATATATATATAATATATATATATTATATATAATATATATATATATAATATACGTTTTGAGGCTAATTAGTAGTGCCTGGCAAACTGGACAAATTAAGGGACCAAGCGATCGTGAATAGGAAATAAAATTTGACGCACAATTAATAATCTTTTAAAAATAAACTTGCTCGAGTTGAAAATAATAGGAGCCTTTATAAATATAAAAACGACAGACATCATTAGAAAAGACGTTCTTTAAGGTATTATACATTTTATCAAATTTGAAGATTTAATATTATTTTTTAGTATCAAATTTCTTGATGGCATGTTTATAGAGAAATGAACTAGTGGTGAACAAGGGTGTTCAGCTATTGGTTGGAACGACTTCGGAATATTGCAGGCTTCTTTATTAGCTGCTCCAGATTGTTGAAAAGGCTGAATGTTTCGGCCTCCCCCTGTACTAGTATGAGAAGACCCCCAACTATCCAAGGTTACGCACATTGATATCCCCTAAATAGAGGACTTCAGAATTTGGATAAAAATATGTAACAGTCTCTTGAGAAGCAGTGAGATATTTAAAAAAGGCATGAAAATTCGCTGCATTAGGAGAGTATATAATATAATAGTATATACTATATATATTATATATAAATATATACATATATATATATAATATATATTATATATATTATATATATATCATAATATATATATATAATATATATATATATATATATATTATATATATATATATTTAAATACAATACTATCATGCAAGTATATATATATAAATATACATATAAATATATATATATATATATATATATATATATATATATATATATATATATATATATATATAATCAGATAGTCTAACATCCAGAAATTAGGAACCTACTAACAGAAACCAAAATACTCCCTATAAAAAAGCCCATCTTGACATGACGGGCAGTCAATTTTATAATAATTCACTGTCAATAGATTACCTTCTGCAGCAACCATTACAACAACCCCCCTCCCCTAGAAGTAAAATAATCCCACAGGGACTATACTATTCTTACATTTACAATACGCTTCCCTTCAACCCCCCCTAGATACCCCGATTATTAAACACATTCATACCCATACCCAATTTAACCCATAGAACGATTTCCGCATTTCAGGCACGTAGACTATAAAATATCCCATACGAACAAACTATAGACCTAACAAACACTGGTAATGCTATCCCTTTCGCGATCTGGGCACCATCATGCCCTTCAGGAATAAAAATTTAAAATTCATAATACCCCCTTCCCCCTACTGTCAAAAGTGTCCCTCCCAGACAAACAACGACACCAAACATCTCTTACAAGAATACCCTGACATAACGAACGTCAAACGCAACTTCGATACACTTTCCTTAATAGATCTTCGGGCTCCGCCTGCAATGCTGGCGAATATCTCGAGGCCTCCCACTTCTCGTAGGAGGTGAGCGAGGGCAACAAGAGTTAAGGAATATATATTAGTATATATATATAATATATATTATATATTTACTATTAGGAAAGTATATATATATAGTTATATAATATATATATTTAATATACTCTAATATATAATAATATATATATACTATATATATAATATTGTATTATTATTATCTATAATATATATAATATATAAATAGTATATATAAATATATATATAATATATATATAGATATTATATTATATATATAATATTATTATATATATAATATATATTTAATATATATATATATATATATTATATTACTATATAATATATAAAAATAATTAAAATATATTTAATATATTTTATGAAGTATGGACCAAATAAATCAGGATGATAAGCTATATAATATATATATATATATTATTATATAAATATATATATTATATATATATATATATATATAGTATTATATATATATATATATATTATAATTATATATATAAAAAATATATTATATGATTATAATCAAATTTAAACTTCTTGAACTTTGAAGCAAGGAGATTGTCGCCTGTCAGCGGGACAACCTCTTCTTCGTCTGCCATAAGTTCATTTTTTCGCTAGAGTCTTCCTAATTCTGAAACATCATTGGTTTCCAATGCTAAAGTCTTTGAGCCTTTTTTTAAAATTGCAACGCACTCACACACCACCTCGCACACAAATCTTATATACTATAATATGATAAGCTATATATATATATATATATATATAATTATATTATATCATAATATATTATATATATACCCCCTCTATATATATATATATTATATATATAATACTATACATATATCATTATCATCATCATCTCACCTCCTTTCCCCCAGATTGGGGGGGGGGAGGTGTTATGTATACACCGGAACAAAATAGTAGTAAAAAAAAGGTATTAATAGAAAATCTAATGTGAATAATTTTGAGTGTTAATTATATATATATATACTAATATATATATATATAGTTAGTATGTTAGTATATATATATATAATGATATTATTATATATATATAATATATTTATTATTTATATTTATACATATATATATATGATATATATTAATATATATATATAATAATATATATATTATATATAATATATATATCTATATATTATATATATATACTATTATACTATATAATTATTATATAATAACTATATATATTTTTATATTATTTGATATTAGTATATATATATATAATATAAGTATATATTACATTAATAATAACTATATACTGATATATATAGTATATATATATAAATATATATCATATATAATAATATATATTATCTATATATTATTTTATATAATATATATATACTATGTAGTATAATATAATTATATATATTATATATTATTGATATATACCCCAACCTCAGTACTATATACCATATATATATTATATATAATATAGTATAGTATATAGTATATAATAATGACCGTTTGGATAAGTGTTGTCAAACACGCCTTTTAGAATTTACTGAGCATATTACTTTTTTTTACTGATAGAAGAGAGCCCGTCAATTTAGGTTTCAGCAAAGCCTTTGTTTAATACCACATGATAGGCTGGTGCAAAAGTTTTCAATTTATGGTGATGTTAGAGTGGTTTGTAACTAGATAAAATATTGGTTGCGCAACAAAAGACAATGTACTTTTGACATACAATTTCTCATGTTTCTCATGGATCTGTACTGGTACTCTTCTTTTCTTAATATATGTAAATAATATAAGAACAGGGAATAAAAAGTAAGGTTTCTAAGCCATATAATAGTTATGGTTAAGCCGTTAGTTAGGTACTGTGCATAAGTTTGAACCCATTACCTAAGAAAGTACATTGAAATGCTTGATGAGTACAATAAGAATTATTTGTAAATAAAGATTATGAGATAAGATTGATTGAAATGGACATGTTTTAAATGGAATGGAGATTTCAACCATGGGATATAATTCAAAGCTATATTTTTCATCTCTCACCTCTACGGAGTAGGGTAAATTCTTCATACAAGACCACGTTAAAAAACGAAATCAAAATGGTTATATTAAAAATAGAAAGCATATTTTCATTTTTGAGAAGCTACCTCATTAGAAACTAGGTAGTTCGTGTTGGAGTGGTTTGCTTCGGGTTCATAGATTTCAACTTTTTAAAATAGTTTGGGTAGGCTGGCATAAAAATATATTTAAGTTTTTATAGTTAACTTGTATTGTTGGTCTTTATATTTTGCTTCAATGCTCAAAATAAGGTAAAATTAAAACAAAATATAAAGACCAACAGTGAAAATTGACTATACAAAACTCAAAATATTTTTATTAGTTCACTTGCAACTTTTAAAAATAGTTTTGGTAGTTGGGTATAAAAAACATTTTGAGTTTTTTATAGTTAATTTTCATTGTTGGTCTTTATATTTTGTTTTAATGCGACTTATTTTGAATAGTGGTTGTCTCGTAAAAAAAAAAAAAAAAAAAAAAAAAAAAAAAAAAAAAAAAAAAAAAACTTGAATTTTTAAATTAAAAACATTAATTTATAGTATTATTTTAAATTAAATTGCTTGGATAATAATGGTTCATAAAACAATTTACTTAAAAACAATTTAAAAATTTACTAATTCTAGAAGAAATATTTACATGCAATGAACTTTAGTTGTCAAGAGGTACCTTTCAGTAATAAATAAAATCGGGGTTCGGTCAGAATTTTTTAAAAATCCAACCGGAACCATAATAATATCTTAAATTCAGAACTAGATATGGCCAAAAAATATCGATATTTTTGGCTCGATATATCGATATTTTGGGCGATATTTTCTTAGGCGATATATCGATATTTCGATATTTTTTCTTAATATCGAAAGCCATTTTCTTTTCCAAAACAAATTTTTTTTAAAGCCGGAAAAAAATAAAATCTTATCCCTCTCCCGACACCCTGAAGTATGAAAGTCTATTTTTCCCCCATATTTCGTTCTTCGTTCGTCCCCCAATGTCGTGTATAAAATAAACCGAGAAATTGGGGTTTTAGATTTTTCGTCTTTTCGGGACCCAAAAAAATAGGGAGAATGGGGAGATCGACATAGCACATACCACAATAGTCAAATGTCCTGAGTATTTTCACTAATCAAGCTATTAAGTTATTCAGTGATCAGTGGATAAATTAAGATGTTAAAATTTTGGAAGGATAGTAAAAATGCTTTCCCTGCTATGTTTACGTTAGCAATGAAATATCATACTTGTAAATGCGACGATAGTCTCGTCAGAACGAACAGTAAATCATTATTGAAAACAATGTTTGCCTTCAAATAAAAGGATAGTAGATTAGAACTTCCGAGCATCACTATCAACAGATTAGCTCTTTTGGTGCCATTAGATGAATCAGTTTGGGCTGTGTGTAAATAATAAATAATAATATAATATATATATAATATATATATATATACTATATATATATATATATATATATATATATATAGTATTATATAGATATAGATATATAATATACTATTATTATAACCTGCAAATTTATTCAATTATAATTAAGGGTAAATAACTTGAGTTACATTGCACACACACACAGAAAAGGAATTAAAATAGCTATCATAGTTTTATTTTCGCTTTTTTCATAAAATTGTTTAGTAGATTGAATTTATTTTTTCTGAGCTGTATAAGACTTTGCAGTCAACCTCCGACGACCCACGCCTGAATCCTGATTACGTGTAGCTCTGTGGATTGTGTTCAGTGGTTTAGTGGGACGAAGAATAATCAATTGCAGAAATCTAATATACGAAACAGACTCCTTGAGTTGTTTACAGTAACATAACCTAGTTACCACCGACGTAGTTTAAAATTCATTACTGACGATAAGGATTGTTTTCCCGCCTCACCCCAATCATGTTAAGTTAACTAATTAACGATTTATAATAGCTATTACTAAAAGTAAGTATTTGGGGGTACATCACTCAGCTTTTCTTATGATAATAAGTCGTCTGGCATCCAAGTCGAACTTCTTAAATATTATTTCATTTTATTACTAACATTTAATAAGATTTCTTAAGATCCAGACCTTCTTCCAGAGTCCGTCCTAAGTACAGTTGTCTAACCATCCGAATTTAAATTATTTCGTTGTTAGAATCAATATTTGATTTTGTACTTAAATAAGAATCATTTTGAAGATTCCTAGCTTCATTAATACTTAATAGATATTTTTCATTTTTAATACGAAAAAAGCGATTTTTATGATTATTGTTTAATTTTTCTTAGTGAAAGCGATTTTCTTATTTAATTTATTCACTCGTAAACAAAGAAGTCAAAACATCCGTCATGTCTCAAGATCCAACATCCAACTCTTTATCTAGGCACAAAGTCCATGGGCGTAGGCAGGATTTCATTTAGGGGGGGGGGGGAAAGGTTTGACGCGATATTATTACATACTATTAGATATATACTATCTTAAAATATTATTAACTATAATATATATATATTATATAATTATTATATAATATATATATATATATATATATATATATAATATATATATATATCATACATAATTATTATATATAATATATATATATAATAAATATAATGATATATTATATATATATATATATATATATATATATATATAAAGTATAGTATCTATAACCCACTCTACTCATATATAATATACTCATAAATATACTATAATATATACCATATATATATATATATAAAATATATATATATTATATTATATATATAATATATATATTACTATATATACATTGATATACTCACCACATCTCAGTATTGTCAATATATGTATATATTATATATATAACTAGATATATATATAGTATAAATATAATATAATATATTATATATATATATACATATATATATATATATATATATATATATAGTATATATATTAGTACCTATAATATATACTATATATAGTATATATATATATATATATATTAACCTAGTATATATATATTATATATATATATAGTATATATAATATATTATATAATTGCTTTTTTCGTCAAAACAGATAGTTTGCACACAGCTAGTTGGATTTCAGCCAACATGAAAACGAAAACACATTAAAACTCTTTAGAAAATGTAAGTTTAATAATACGTAGTATTAGGTAATTACTACTGTCCTAATCTATCGATGATGTACTCTTTTCAGTTTTTTCTACTAATAAACCATTAAAAACGTCGTCGGCAAACATATAAGATTCTTTTTTTTAATTCGCAAAGATTTAGGAGGGGAAAGTTGCCCCCCCCTGCCCCCCCTGTATACGCCCACGAGCACAACTTCAGTCTTCAACCTCTTGTAGTTGGAAACTTGAAAGTTGGAAGAACTGAAGAGTGAAGATCCTTTTCCATTTCCTACCCACTTTTCTTCTGGAACATACAGTGTGCTTCATATATATATATTTAAGCCTCTCTCTCCTCTGTTCTACTCTCCTCTCTCTCTCTCTCTCTCTCTCTCTCTATACTATATATAGAAAACGACCTCCTATATATATATAGTATATATATAATATATATATATATATATATTATATATATATATATATATATATATCACCTATATATATATATACTGGACAAAGTACTTAACGGGCCACACACGGAACGCGAGATCGATAAATTTTTTTATACATATATATATATAGTATAAATATTAAATATATATAATATATAAATATATACTTCATATATATATATATAATATATAGTATACTATATATACTATATAGAATATATAGAATATATCAGTAGCGGCTCGTGACCCGAAAACATGGGGCACTTCAACTATATTATATATATATAGTATCCTACCCCTTTCAAAATTCCTATATATATAATCTATATATACTATATCACTATAATATATATATATATATATATATATAATATTAATATATAATCACTATATAATATATATATCAGAGGAACTCCTACACCGTGCTACCGTGCTTAGCACGCAGTTATTATTAATAGAAATGAACATATTCTTCAAAATTTGCAGTTATGAAAAAATTCCTCTTATTTTTTTTTTGTGAAAAATAGGTCATCTGAAAGAATACCTTCACTCCTCGCTCACTCACCCAATGAAAGTTATGTAAAATCATTAAACAAAAGAGTGTAAGCATCTTCGCATTGAATACATTAACCTATTTTAATCAATTATAAATTGGTAACGGGCTCGTACTCCTCCAAAAATGCAGAGAGCGAATTTCAAGACGGTATACAATACATATCCGTTGAATTTAATATTTTTACAAGTTTTTCTTCTCCTCCCTCATTATCTAATAAAACACTCGTCTAATTTAAGAAAAAAAATTAAAAGTAAACAAACTCTACATTGTTCTTAATGCACATTTCGGATAAAAATAATTCATTATATTTAAATTCTAATATCCTGAATTTGACAAGGAAAAACTAAGATAGCCCAATAAAACCATTATAATGCCTAAAGGAAGAAAACGTAGGCAATGGATAACTCAAATATTCCTCATCCAATACACCTCCTCCTTCTCGTTCCAATTATATATAAATAAAATAAATAATAGAATAAATTAATGACTAAGATCGTGAATAATAATGAGCTTGTATTTATTAACTGAGTAGCTTAATATATTTTAGCAACCTTTGCTCCGTAGAAGTCCTTTAAAGCAAGAAACTTTGCGCTCCTAAGAGCCCGGTCCGCTTTCGTAAACGAAAAATGTTTATGATTCCTGTTAAAGGTTGAACATTGTTTTAAAGATTTAATTGATTTATTTAATTTAATGTATAACTAAGTTGTAAAAGACTGTAAAGCTTCTTCTATATATAGTTCCCCGAACAACTTAAAGGTTTAATTTTGTCCTCCTTCTCCATTGAAATTGCTAAGTTTACACAGAAAAGTTATTATTAAAAGATTCAAAATATCATCTAAATATTAACAAAAATATATAATTTAGTAGAATTTTACTCTTCTGTCATTCGTCTCGTCTCGTCTCGTCTCGTCTCGTCTCGTCTCGTCACACGTGTCAAAAAAAATCTCAACAATCTCTCTCTCAATATAGTATATATATATATATATAAGTATATCTATATATAACTACATATAAAATATTATATATATATATTGACCCTCCCCCCAACACTCAACACCTCTCTCTTTCTCCCCAACAAACTATTAATTTTAAAAAATTGCCATTCTGCCAAATTTCCGAGAGGAGGCTTTGGTGGAAAAATTCTCAAAATAGACAAAAATAAGAATAAGTTCTTTTACGTTTGCCATGACACCGACTGTTTTGCGAAAGCATTATAATTAGTGCTTCTGAGGCACCAACCCACTCCCAACCCTTCCTCAGTCACCACTCGCACTCCTTATGAATAAATAATGTTTTGCAAGAGAAAATGATCTTAATGTAAAATTAGCGTTCTTGTTATAACATTTTAACCCCTATTTAATAGTAATAAATATTAAATCAACTTCACTCACACTTACATTATAGTTGCTTTCATTTTCTTAGAGGAGGCCGCTCCTGTTGCCTTCCCCCGTAAAGACCGCGCCTGATATATTTACCTACTAATATATATATCATATATAATATATATATATATATAATACTACTATTATCTATATATATATAACTATATATAATATGATAATATATATATATTTATAATATAATATATATATTATAGTATAGTAT
>JABUQX010073283.1:0-27500 GCA_015478945.1 Trachelipus rathkii
ATAACCACCAACAAAGAAGATTGGATTATAGGTGGACTAGGATACGCTTCCAACGACATCATGACCGACTCAGGTAAAACGTTTTCCGTTGTAATAAGTCGGTTAAAATGAATACCACTACGACAAAACAAAAATAGCTTCTTTTTGCTATCAGGTAATCCAAATTGTAAAGGATGATTTTTGTTAAAAATAAACCAATACTGTTATCTGTCGCAATTTAGCATAGGCTTGGATACTATGAATAAATGGGAGTTGCCCTGGATACCTAGTCAGTTGGAGTTGTTTGAGCACACCTTTTTCATTCCTACCAGTTGGTAAGTGATACTTTTCACGATGTGCTAAATAATTCATCCACAAAATTCCAACCCTCAACTATTCTAAATGTGGTCCATGTGATCAACTCGTAATTGGCGAAAAACACTGGAACAACGAATCGCCACCTACCTGGCAATTAAAATTTCTTAAAAGCCATCCATGGACTCGGAAAATAGCCTTGTTTCCGATGGCTTCCAGCTTCAATTCCTAGTGAGATTCAGACAAGTATGTCGGCTGATGGATATTTTCTTTGACCTGGCAAGTAACACAATCATAGTCTAGGTCATGTTTAATTTTCTTCGTAAAGTTTCTAGCACCCAGGGTTTAACTAATGGGCAATGTCTGAGGAACAATATAGGTGTGATGATCTGTGAATTATGTACTTTGATTTATAGAGAAAAGGTTTTTCAAAGATCTAATTATGCCCACCGTATGGTGGCGGCTTACTTCCCTTTCTGTGGTACATTAGGTTCCTTTGGGCTTTCAAGGAATGAACTTGCCGAAAAGAAGGGAATTGGATTTTTCTTCGTTTGGGTTGTATCCGAAGAAGAGAGCAGCACCTACTCCAGATGCGTCGGTGTATAGTAAAAGGGGTTCCGCCTTAGCTGAACGATCCGGATATACTAACAAGGGAGGTGTAGTCAAAAGTTGTTTTAAAGTATCAAAGGCCTTTTGGCATTGCTCAGTCCAATTAACATTACTGGTACTTTTGAATAATTCGAACAATGGTTGTGCTATGACCGAACAATTAGGGATGTGTCTGCGAAAGAAGTTCACTAAACCCATAAATTGTCTCACTTGCCTAACAGTTTTGGGTACTGGGAAGTCTCGTATTCCCTGTAAGTTTCTTTCCAAGGGTATCATGCCCTCATTTGAGATCGTATGTCCCAAAAATTTTACTTTTCTTCTAAGTAAATAAGTTTTTGATGGTTTTAACTTAAACCCATTCACCATGAATGCTACAAGGACTTCCTCTAAGATGGATAAATGCTGTTCAAAGGTGTCACTAACTATTAGTACGTCATCAATATAGATCATAACTTTCGTCCATGAGATGTGACTTAGTGCAAGATTCATGGCTCTTTGGAAGGTAGCTGGTCCATTTTTAACACCAAAGGGCATTCGCAAGAATTCCCAATGGGATAATGGTGTAGAAAATGCGGTTTTTTCTACGCTGTCTTCCTCCATTTCTATTTGATAATAACCTTTTATTAGGTCGATAGTTGTGAAATATTGTTTTCCCTTGAGACTAAATAGTGTATCTATTAGGTTAGGTATAGGAAAAGAGTCTCCTTTTGTAACTGAATTTAATTTTCTATAGTCAATGCACAAGCGCATCGTCCCGTCAGGTTTTCTAATGGGAACAACTGGTGCCGAGTAGGGAGAGAACGATTGTCGAATAATGCCATCGGCTTCCAGCTTTCTACATACCTCCTCCACCTCATACAGTATTGGACCCTGGAGTCTTCTAACCGGTTCACACACTGGGTCGTCAATTATTGTGTTTCTTAATAAAGTGCATTTTTAAGAGGGAATACATCCCCACGTCTTGTATCTCCCAGACTTAGTTTGTTATTGGATATTTAAGTAAGCAATTGTATCAGTTGGTCCTTTTTGTCTTTGAGGTTAGATCGAGGTGGAATCCAGGTCAAAAGCCTCATTGGAGAAATTTTGCACTTGTCCATTTCCGTTATGTATCCTGCCAATTCGTGTGTAGGTTCAACCAAATGTTGTTTGTAGGAATTGTTATTAGCGGGATTTACGAAAGGATAGGAAAAACGTTCCTGAGTAGTTTAACCTTTGTTTAATTTATATGGTGATCAAGTTTAGATTATAACCAAGGCAATTTTATGCGGAGTATCAAGGGAATAGGAATAACAGCAGTTCTGATGAATGAAACAGTGATTCTGTTCACTGGGTGTGAACAACAAAAGAGCCGGATAAGAGGCGTTCTGAAACCATTTTCTCCATTAAAGGCAACACCTCCATCCAATTATTTGAAGGAATGTTTACTCCTGTAGCTAATTTAGCCACATGTTCTTGACCAATTTTTGGTCCGTATATCTTTTGCAATGACCAAAAGACTATCGTTATGTCGTGTAATCAATTCTTTATTAGCTAAATCGGGCAAGATGTTTTCCGTACGCAAAAGGTCGTAACCAATAACTAAACCATATGATACAACTTCGTCCGAAACAACAACAAACTCTCCAGCCCTCGTACAATAGCTATTAGAAAGATGTAACAATAGAGTAACTGCACCAAGGACTTCAAAAACGACGTCCCCGATACCACGTAGACCGGTATATTTTGTAGGTTTCAGAGGATATATAGAAGGGTCTAATAATTTATATGTTCGATTGGTTATTATACTGACAGATGCTCCAGTATCAACCAAAGCTTCCAACAGTTCGGTTTGCGCAGAATTATCAATTACAACGCCTATCACTAAGGCTTCTTCCAGAAGGGATTGAGTAATCCTGAACTGGAGAAATGGGCCTTTCGGGCCATTTATTTTCGGCTTTTCTCTTAGTACTGGCACCTCAGGTTGGAGGGTCTTTTGAATCAACGAAGAGTCAATGTTGACGGTGGTTGCTAGAGTTTCCAGATGGGATAAACATTGGGAAGATGTTGTAGGGTCAGTATTGACTGAAACATCTACCTTTGTGTTATTTATTCTATTAGTTTCATCACTCACAGATGAAGTTATTACTACCTTTGGAGGATCTTCAATGAAGTCTATCCCATATTCAAGAACTGGGACATTGACTTCCAATAGCTCAGGTATTATTTCCGAATTATCCATTTCCATTGCCAAAAGTAATGACGGTGACCCTTTCTTGGATGGTTGTTGTTTTTTATCTCTTTGCGATTTTGGGACTTCTTGAATCAATGATGGTGGCTCTGCGGGTGGGCCACTCCCCACAGAGCTGAGGCTCTGCGGGTGGGCCACTCCCCACAGAGCTAACTAGTTTTTTTGAATGTGGTTTCTTTTTCGCACAATTCATACCCAGGTGATCCCCTTGACAGAAGGGACATCGAGGAGTAGAATCGCATTGCTGTAGCTTTTCTCTTGTTTGCGGACAGTCCTGCACCACATGTCCGTTAGCTTCACATCGAATACATTTATTCTTGTGTAGGTAGCACTCATCAAATATATGCCCCCTTTTCCCACAAAAATGGCAATACGGGCGAGATGGACAGTCCCTAACGTCTGACACTGCCTGCTTTGCAATAGTTACAAACAGGTTATTGCGCCGACACCAAGGGTTTTTGGTGTTGGTACTGTCGTACATTGGGGTAACTTATAGAAGTGTTGTTTATTTGTGGGAGGGATAGGTTGTGCATCTAGCCGTTTTTCTTTTCGGTCGATGGTGGGCCCCGTTTTGAGGCGTAAAACGTTCGATTATTCCGTGGAGATTATTCCGTGGAGAAACAGGTGGAGTATTAGGTCTTTGAGAGCCATTAATATTTGTAGGAGGTATAGGTGACTGTGCAGCCACCTGAGCAAATGTGGGTACGGAGTAGGATCCCGCTACATTGGGGTTGAAGTTATTTTGAAAAGGTGTTCCATAGTAGTCCATAATAAGCGGATGCTTGCCCATAATACAACGGCTGTTCACATGGTTCATAACCCAAATTAGTTTGTGGTCCGTGGGTTATACTTTTCTGGGAACAACACCCTTGTGTCGTACCCAGGGGAGGTGTTCCCATCGGTGAATATGGATGGAGGGCTGTGTGACCTGAGTATTCAGATCACCTCCGAGACGAAGGCGTGTAAGTCCATGTCAATGTCAGGCAGGCAAGGAAAAATGTTACCTTTATAGTTTCAGATCCTGCGTTTTTTTGTGGAATTTGACATATGTTTTTTTTTTTTAAAAGTCTAGGAAAAAAATGAGATACACGTATTTTTGTGTTTTGCCCAAAAACCATTGTCTGACCAAGATATAGGCCACCAAAGATGGCAACCCGGGTACCATTTTTTCATTCAATGTTTGATGTTTTCGACAAAAAAATTTAAAAATTGCTTTGTTTACTACTTATCTCTGGAACGATTCAAGATATTTTGATGCGTTTTTTTTATTTGAAAGATAATATTTTTCTTTGTTTAAATGATATACTTCTTTTTTTAAATAGTGTCTTAATAACTTTGATTTGCTACGCCTTTTAATTTTTTTTTTTTTTTTTTTTTTTATTTTTAATAAAAAAATTTATAAAAAAAAAAAAAAAATGCCAATCCCAAATTTATTTGGATTTTTTTTTACTGTTGTCAGTACTATTGAGTACTACATTCCCTGTAAAGGAGAATGTCCACTTTTGAGATTTAAATAGTGGTAAATCTGGCACCCTTAGCTACTTACTTTTAGCTACTTTTTGGTTTTTTTGTTGTTGCAGGGCTGTGTTTGGTGTTTTGTGTTTATATGGGTTCTGATGTCCCTGAGAAGATTTTATTGTTCCCGAGTGGGATTTGGTCACCCCGTTTCAAGGGTGAGGGCGGGTTAGCCCCAAATACTGTTAATGCTACGTAGTAAGATTATTTTCTTGTTCTCTTTTATTTTCGTGTCTTTCTGTATTATTTTTGTATTTGTTGGAAATCTAAATATAGCAGATAATAACATTCGAAGTTATTACTTCTCAACATACTAGCTGTTTTGGGAATACTCCAATTATTCTATAATATTGAAAATTTTGAAAAAATTCGATATGTGCATTTGATTCTGGGAGAGGGTGAATTTTATTGGAAAATAGGAAATCCTGATGTTAAGTCAAGGTGGCAGGCAACCCATGAACCGGAGCTGGAGCCTAAGACCTTGATCCGTGAGCTCTGGAGCGCCGCTGAGCCTGATCGGAGCTAGGGGATATTGTTTGAAAATTCTGGCTCCAGAGTCAATTGCAGCTCAATGAGGTTTGTCTTTCAATAGATTGGATGTTTTAAGCGTGGTTTCTATATATAGATCTCCTCGAATTTTGAGGGTTTCCAAGAACCCTCAAATTAAACCTGAGGAACCCCCCGATGAGCGGGGTTTACCCCCCAGCTGAAAAGCACCTGAGTACATGACAGAGAAAGACGAAGGAAGATGGAAGAAGGAAAAAGAAGGAAAGAAGAGGTCCTCATAAGCTGAAGCAATATGAGTCATTGTAGGTGTCCATGTCTGCTCCGGTGCAGTACAGAGTTAGAAACATGTGCTTAGCACCTTAATAGTGGTGTTAATTTCTATGTTTCAAAAGACTAGATTCCTTATTTGAGGGTTTCCAAAACTCTCAAAGATTGCAAGAGGACCCCCCTGAGGGGATCCCCCATTGAAAAGCACACATTGCATGAAAAGGAGGAAGCAAAAAAAAAAAGAAGTCTCATATGACAGAGAAAATAGCCAAAGCGGGCACTGAGCCGGAGGCGTCCTATGGTAGAGCGTAGAGTCAAAGAAAACCAGAGACTTTAGCCAAGAAGAAGAAAAGGGAGTGAAAAGAAGTCTCATGTGACAAAGCAAAGAGTCATTTAGTGACCACAACAGCGCGGTGTGTCAATTTGGTAAACATTACTTATCACCATAATATTGGCACCTTTATATATAATATATATATATATATATATATATATAATATATATATATATATATATATATATATATATAATATATATATATATATATATATATATATATATATATATATATACCGGTTTTATATATATATATATATATATATATATATATATATATACGGTATATATATATATATATATATATAAATATATATATATATATATATATATAATATATATATATATATATATATATATATATATATTTTCAAGGATGTAGATTCTGATTATGAGAGTTTCAGTACTCTCAAAGGTTAATACTGCGGTCATGTAACTTTCCACTTTCACCACTTTTTCTCCTTTAACTCTTATAGTGATAGTGTTTTTTTTGCTGGCGCTCTGTCGAGAACAGCCCCACTTATTTTCCAGATAAAATGACTGTGCAATACAGATCCACTTTTCCAATCTGGCTCCGGATCAGGCTCTGGCTTCGGTTCATGTGCTCTGTCACTTAACTTAAACAACAGGATTTTATTTAATTCACCCTCTTCTATGGATTGAAGATTATCATCATATGAGTTGTATTTAGATCATGAAGTGAATAATGGAGAAATTGGGGGGGTCAATCCTTTAATGAGGTTTTGAAACCCTCAAGATTGTATTTTGGGGATATTGTAAAGATATTCCGATCTCTTAACTAAGTTACTACGACAAATTATACGAATATGCGGACACTGAACACCTACAATGACTCATTTGCTTCAGCTTATGAGACCTCTTCTTTCTTTTTCCTTCTTCCATCTTCCTTCGTCTTCTCTGTCATGTACTCAGTGCTTTTCAGCTGGGGTACCGCTCACGGGGGTCCTCAGGTTTATTTGAGGGTCTTGGAACCCTCAAATTCGAAATCTACAGCATTAAAAACATATATAAAGACACCTCATTTGACTTTGGGGGCCAGAATTTCAATTATGCTCCGGATCAGGATCAGGCTCCAGCTCCGAATCAGGCTTAGGCTCCAGCTCCGGTTCATGTGCTCCGCCACTTGACTTAACATCAGGATTCTATTTCATTCACCCTCTTCAATGCACTCATCGAATTTCATCCATCTACGAGCATTAACAGTATTTAGGGGGCTCAACCCCCCCTCACCCTTGAACGGGGTGACCAATCAACTCGGAAACCATAAAAATTTACTCAGGGACATCAGAAACCCATATAAACACACCAAACACAGCCCTGCAACAACAAAAACAAAAAAGAAGCTAAAAGTAGCTAAGGGTTCCAGATTTAACCTATTAAACTCAAAAGTGGAAGTTCTCCTTTTCAGGGAATGTAGTACTCAATAGTACTGACTAACAGTAAAAAAATAAATAAATTTGGGATTGGCATTTTTTTTTAAATTTTTTATTAAAAAAAAAAAAAATGGAAAAAGGCTGTAGCAATAAAAGTTATACACATATTTCAAAAAAAGAGTATATCATTTTAAACAGAAAAATATTATCTTTAAAATAAAAAAAAACCGCATCAAAATATCTTGAACCATTCCAGAGATACAGCACTTAATTTTTGACGAAAAATCAAAATTGAAAAAATGGTAACCCGGGTTGCCATCTCTTTGTGGCCTATATCTTGGCTCAGAAATGTTTTTGGGCAAAACAAAAAATACGTGTATCTTAATTTCCTAATTTTAACATATGTCAAATTCAAAAACATCTGAGACTATGAAGGTAACCCCCCTGCCTGAATTGACATGGAATATGCCGAAGGCGAATTCTCAGTACCCTGCGTTGTCTGTGGAGATACGTTTTGTTCCTCACTAGATTTACGTCCCCCTGTGTAATGTTGAGTTATAAGTTTCACTAGGCCATCCCAATCAAGTGGTAAGCCCCTCATAGCAATTTCACACACCACCGCAGAAGCATTTACCTTTTCCTGCATATCAAGGGGCAGGCTGCCGACCAATTTCTCTCTGACCATCTTCATGTCTTTGACATCGGATCCAGGAAAAGCCATTTCAGCTAACCCTTGCAATCTCAATGCATAGAGAGGTATTGTTTCATGAGGAAGGATCTTTGCCTCATTGAAATTCTTTAAGTGAGTTTTTACCTTCTTTCGTAAACATTCAGCGAACCATTCGTTCAGTTGGGCTTTTATTATGGTATAACCAGCGTTATTCTTCATTAATACATCATACACCTCCTTGATGTCACCTTCGAGATACATTCCCAGGTGTGTTCGCCACCCTTCAGCAGTTGCTCTAGGGTAGGTTATTGTGGCATATTCCTCAAACCTTTGCAGAAATTGAGGAAATGGTTCTCCATTTTCTAAGGAGTACTTGCCTACTGGGATCATTTTATTCGAATTAGGTGTATGCTTCTCCAACAACAAAACAACTTTCGTCAAAGCCATTATCATCTCTTGGTTCTGTCGATATATGGCCTTTAACCAATCTTTGTCAGTGATTGGAAATGGAAGTAATTCCGTTGAAGAAGGACGTGTAGTCTGGCTCTGAGAAACCAGAGTAGAGGACGGTGGGGTCTGTTGTTGACCATTCTCCCGTGGTAACACAGAGGCGGTCCCCTGGTTCTCTGTTATTTGGGTCAATCTATTCATTCGGTCCATCAAATCATTAGACAAGGAATATTGTTGGGCCAACTGTTCTCTGGTTATTCCATCATCTGGGATGGAACTTGATGGGAGCACTGGTCGCAATCCCCCTTCACTAGTGTTCACCACCTGAGAAGTGGGATCGACTGCTTCCTTACGCTCCAATGTATCTTTTTCCTGTTCATCTTCAGAATTTTGTAATTGGGTGACATTCTCCCCTTCTCTGGGGTTGGGGGGTGTTTCGTCACCTGTTAATTTATGATCAGCCATTATTTCCAAAAAAAACAATACCACGAACAACAAACCTACCAACACCCCAAAAGTTTTTTCAATTGTCAACAAACAAAGACAACACCAACAAAGACAGGAAGGAAAGGGTAGCTATATGAGTAGTAAATAAATAACTACGCTCTGCTACCAAATTATAAGGGTTGTAATTTTTTAGTGTGATTCTTTAGTCAGTAAGCTTACCCTTTTTCAAATATAAACAAAACAAGTTACAAATTTCAAAGATAATAAGCAAAAAAAATACCACAGTGAAAAACGTAATTATCAATATAATGGTCCAATCGGACAATAAAAAAATTATTGTGTAGTTTCTGAAACTTACCGCTGTTTTTATCCACTCTTCCCTCCTCTTCTAAACTAAACGAACACGTGCAATTCACACAATGAGAGCCAAGCCATGCGACATCAGAAAAAGACAGTGACACAAGAACACTCAGCTTCTCACTCAATTAACATGAAAAGAAAAAAAAATATAGGTGAAATAAAGTTTGTAAATTAGCCAAGTTGGGGTATAAGCAGGTGTATGTACTCAATTACCTTCCTCAGATGATTTTAGACACTTTTTATTTCGACCAGCTTCCAAAAAAAACTCATTTCCTCAGCAACCAGCAACATAGGCAGTATATGGTAAAATAAAGGTATAATGATTCAGATCAACTCCCGGCAAAAAAAACTACAGAACCCACAAAATCATATCAGGTAAAAGAGGTATCTGACGAAAAGTATTCAAATTTAACATAGACCAACACCAAAAAAAAAAAAACACTCCTCGACCACTATCAAACACCCTCTTGCTATGGTTCTAAAGTAAACTCATGCCAGGATAAAAAAAACTATGATAAGAAACTGAATTAGATATACAAAAATATACACAACAAAAAAAACAAATGTTTCCCAAAAAAAAAACAAAATTCACCAACTACCATGCAAAGTAGAGGGAATAAGAGAAGAGATTATCTAATCTAATCTATAATTAAATATTGCTAAGAGTACAAGGAAGGTTTTACAAGGATCTAAGGGTCCAATCACCAAAGGTTATTATTAGGAAGGAAATCTTACCAACTTCCTCCAATGTGAACAATACTCTCAATCCAGCACACACTTCGCTAAGAAAAATTACAGTAACTAGATAAAAAAAACTAAAAGTTCAAAGTTTACTAACGACCACCAGATTTGTACAGTTCCAACACCAAGAGGTAGATGGAGAATCATATAAAGGTTCAGTGCAACAAGAGTTTTAGAATAGAGAGAGAAAGAGACAGGTGTATCCTCATGCTCATGCAAAACCCAGTATAACATACAAGATATGAGAGAATTAAAAACGATTCAATTTATGCTCAAACTATATTTAAGGACTGATTTCTTTCTGTACAAAAGTAATAAGGTTGATTAAATCATAATAATGCTTTTCATAAGTGAGGGTACAAAAAGGTTATAAAAAAAACAACATTTAAGTGATACAAAAAAATTCCCACACCCACAAAGAAACACTATCTTATCAGCTTTGTTTGATTTGAGTTCGTGTTACAGGAATAACAGGTAGTATCCAGCTTTTTCCTTGCTTTAACAATAATAATTTTTTTTCTGAGTAGGGCGTATGGTGTCCACAATCCTTTATATAACCATAGTTATATTACGCCAAAACATGTTACAACTTAATTCTACAAAAAGTGATAAATAAGCTTTTAGAAATTCAAGTAAATATATACATATATATCCTAATAAAAAAAACACATTCAATAATATATAACTGTGTATATATATATATAGTCATAAAACCAAGTTTGTTTCATTAAAGTTCATATATTGTTAACTACACAGTTACACCCTTTGAAAGGTTATTTTTATGGTTACCCAATAGGTGTATAGTGGGCATTCATTTAATTAACACTGTAGTTTATACTAAATCAACAAAAATCATAAAGAACTTCACACACAAATGAGACTGTTTTTGTTTTTATTTTCTATTCATATTCATAAACTTCACAATATACTTGTTGATTGTACGAAAAGGTTAATCAATGATCACACTATTCTATAAACTTGGGCAACTAGGTTCCGTAAATTTACAAGTTTTTGTATAATAAAAGTTATTAATAATTCCCTACAAAAATAATGTTCTAAATTCATACAGGTAGATCTATGAATAATACCTGAGACATGGTGAAAATAGTTAATCGTTGTCACTTCTGACAAGAAATCTTGTGAAATTGAATCGTTGGGGAAAGGAAACTTAAAGATTTTCCTCGTCACAAAGGTGAAGTTATGATTTTAGAATCAAAGTCCAAACCCCAAACCTACATGAACATAACACGCTAGTAAGAGGCATAGTCAAACTATCTAGGTCATATTCATAAAAACTATTTGAAAAAGGAAGGTATTATATCACTCACTACAACCATCAAAAAAATAAAAAATAAAAATAAAATAGAATGAGAAGTTTAAAACATACATACCTTAACAACTGTTAAGGTTTTTCTTGTTAAATTCAGGCAACAGATTCCAATCAATATGCAGCTGATTGGTATCCTCTAAGTTAAGTAGCGTAAGTGGGACAGTAGTACAAGAAGATGGTAATCAGAGTCAAGTGTACCAGGCAATTACACACTCAATTTATAGCAAACAACTTCAACGTCAATGAGAGAGTAGTAAAAGTTATTGCTGGAAAAAGGAGAACATGGCACATATTAAGCAACAGCAAACAAAACAAACAGTCAAAAGAAGAAACCCTACAATATATATATATATTATATATATATATATATTATATAATATCTTTAAATATATTTAATTAGGGTATGTTTATAATATATATAATATATTATAATATATTAACAACGCTAACGGGACGAACCTTGCACCTAGCCGAAGAAAAGAAAACCCTAAGCGCAGAAAGCTAATAGAAAGGAAGTGATCGACTTTATTGGCAAGAAAACGCCAGCCCAGCCGGTTCGCAACTCTTTTTGTAAGAATGAAAAAGAAGGAAATCTCGGAATACTCTATTGTCACTAAGGAGACTATCTACGAAATGAAACACAGATACACAGTTACTTATAAAAATATAATTAATAGAAAAATTATTTTACATATATACAAGTTGTGCTTGCACCATACGTTTTTAATCATGAAAAAATATATATTTTAATGTCAATTAATATACCTATATAAATATAGCTATATTTTTACGAAATTAAATAATTTAGACAAATTATTTAAATATATAAGTTAGGCACAATCGTGGATGTCAAAATATGGTAATCAAAAAAATAATAATTATCAATTCGAGAGATCAAAATATACATATATATAAATATATGTATATTTAAAGTAATACAAAAACAAGATAATATATGGCAATGTCAATCAATATCCTATATGAATATAGGTGTATTCTTAAGAAAATAAATAATTTAATTATAAATTATTTAAATATATAAATAGTCAAAAATTATTAACGCCAAAATTAGGTAAATCAAGAAAATAATGATTATCGAATTCGGATATCACAATAATGAAAATGAAAACCGTCAACCTGGATTAAGAAAAAAAAATTAAAAAGTCAAAAAATAATGCATAATACTCGAAAATACACACACCACACCACACACATATATATAATATATATAATATAATATATATATAATAAAAAAAAAAATATTATCTAAATAGAGAGATAAATATATATATATATATATATAATATATATATAATATATATTATATATATATATATATATATAATATATATATATATATATTAATATAAATGTTATTTTAAAATATAACAAAGAATTTTTCAATGCCGAAAAAAACATATTAGGAATAATAAGGAATCTTCATTAACATGTTTTCTAATAACAAATCAATTGAAAAAAATAGTTATAATAAATATATATATATATATATATATATTATATAATTATATATATATATATATCATATATATATATATATAATATAATATATATATATATATATATATATATATATATATATATAAGTGTGAATCATCTATTGCGTAAATAAATCGAATATTACAACTAATGTCTTTAAAGTAATTACGATTATAGATAAATATGATTAAAGAATGCATGACAGTAAACTTAATTGTTAGATGTTTTGCGACCCTCAGTGGAACAGGCGTCACGGCAGACGGCAGAAAAATACTAAGGCTCGCTCAATAGATCGTATCTTCGATTATTAGCTCAAGGCGATTATTGACGCCAGAGTAAGTAATGACCAGATGGTGAAATAACTGGCCAGAGAAACGATGGGAACACTCAAAAGGTTAGTGTCACTTCCAGCTTTGGTATGAGCGCGAAGTTATGTTCCAAGTCTCTGTCAACACGCTCCAAGATTTAATCAAATATGATCCGAGTCCTGATCCCTGCGGAAAACGCAGTTATCATAGATCGTGCATAACTATCAAATGAACAGTAATTAAAATAATATAACGACAAGGTATAATAGAAAGATTCAAAGATCCACATACCCTAATGAACAATAAACTTCGAAATATCAAGCAGCAGAATATAATACGGCAATTCCACTGCCAAGGTATTGAAAATGTATAAAAACAAAATAACACAGCAATTCCACTGCCAAAGTATTGAAAATGTATACAAAATTTTTACCTAACCTGCAATGGAAAGGTGATAATAAGACTCTACTAAAACAAATATTGTAATGTATATTCTAATATATAGAATATGCATGACATTCTACTTAGCTTATTCAGCTATTGGAGTTTTGGTCCCAGGGTTGTATAAGATCTCGTCTCCTAATTTTCCACTGCACGGCCTGAATCCACAATCGTCATCGTCGCCATCATCACTCGCTGAGATGAACGCACAATCTGGAAAGGGAAAAATGAAATGGTAACACCCGTAGCAGTGGGCTCATTACATTATCCCCCACCAGAAAATGCCTCATTTTCTCAACAAACCAGGAAAAGATGTTAAATAATTGTCACCCGTGTGACCGTGACATTGTTGCAAAGACAACATAATACCCAACATTTGTCATAATACTCTATACAATTATAACAATGAAAAAAAAAATATATACCAAAGAGAAATACGAGCTTCACAACATATAGCTCAAACACAAAATAAAGTGAAATATTATAGCTTTACAACATATAGCTAGAGAAAAAGAATAAGTTATTAGAGCTTTACAGCATATAGCTCAAAACCAAGAGGTTTTACACATTTAACCTCGTTACAACACAAATGTTTTATGGGTATATTTTATTAAAATTATGGACCATAACATACACATTATCATGAAAAACATCATTTGAGAAAACATTTAAGGAATTTCTTTTTTTTTTTCTTTTTTCCTTTTTTTTCTTTTTTATAAATATATTTATATTTTTTTTTTCTTTCTTTATTTTTTTTATTTTTTTTTATTTTTTTATAACAAATTAAGATTTTCTTTTTTCTCTTTCTTCAAATAAAAATACATAACAAAATTACAGTATCCTTTTGTGACATAATAACTAAAAAATTCTTTTTTAAAAACAAAACAATTAAGAAAATTCTTTTTGAGTACAAAAAATAAAAATAAAAAAAAATAAACAACTTTTTAATTAGAGCGCTAGTGCATATTACACTACAAAATTAACATACTTTTATGGTAAGTCAATAACTTACGGAGTATTTAAGAGGTCGAAGAAAATCCCTGCTCCCTCATACCCTGCAAGATTTCTTGGGCCCACTTAAGAATGGCATCACGCCGACCGGCAGACGCTCCCTCCGGCATCATGCACTCCTCCAGCCCTTCCAAATAGAACTGGAGTCTCCCCTCCTCCGCCGCACTCAAGGCCTCAGGTGCCGACTCCATCACTTCAACTTCCTCCAAATCTTTAGGAGCAGAGTACACCTGGGTAGATTCCAGAGAAGAATCCGCCCAAGGAATAAGGGCCTCCATTGTCCCCACCGGACTCCCTATCACTGTTCCAATCAAATTCAGCGCCCCCAGGGATCTCGACAACTCGCAGAAGCGACCCTTCCTAGATGAAATAAATGCGCTACCCCGTGCGTTTCCACGGGTCGGCACAGGTGAGGCGACCAGTGGTACCATCGTTGACACGAGCTCCTCGAACGACTCGTCCAACAAATTCCGGCGCTTCCCGGGCTCACTCACACTGGCTCGCGGAGGAGACGTCCCCAATGACACTAGCGACACCACCTCAACCTCCCAATCCTGCGTCAGATCCCCCGGCGAAGCAGACGAAGCACCTGCAGAATATGCGGGCCGTGGATCGGCATCGGTAGATGCGCCGACAGACCCCAAAACAGACTCCGGTAACACCGGGGAAGAGCTGCTGACAGGAGAAACCCTTTGGGTCGATCGCAACGGAGAACCAGGCACGGCCATCCTAACAACCGGGGCTGTAACAGGGACAGAATATCACTCGTCCGATGTAACTGCTGCCTCCGATACTCTCTTACGTTTAAGATGGAGCCACCGACAACTCATCTGAATGGAGTCAAAGAAAGACTCCACGCATGCATCAGTATAATGCAAGCCAACAGAGAGCACGCCAGGGAAATGCAAAAACTCCGAATCCCGCTTCAGAAACCGTGTATGGGGGGGGCGTCCCGGGTAGAAAAGCGGAACTCTTTGTCCTGAGCATACCGGTTAAATCCGTGATTCATCATAAGAATCCGGTATTTTAGGCCTGGCTTCTTCAGGTTCAGGTTTCTATTATAGATTTCCCGGGACCGCTCTTGTAAGTAACTCGCCCGGGACAGTGGTTCCCGCTCCACTAAAGGAATAAGGTACCTTAGGTCTTTCCTTATTAGGGTGTGTTCGTTGAACGCGGAAATGTTTTTTTACACTGGGTAGCAGAACGTAAACCTCCATACGTCTCCGCGCCCGCCGACAAATCTGCACACTTTCATGCATCACCCTCGGAATCCTACCCCAATCAGCGTCAGGGTCATCCGTGAGCAAGGACACTCCCTCTACCTTTGAAAATAACACCTTCCTCCACGCAAAGGAAGTTAGCCCCAACAACAGCAGAATATCTACTGTCTTCAAATCTAAATCCCGAAGAATATCGGGGACTTCCTCAATGCTCCGTCCAGCTCGGGCATTGACCTGGATCTTTACAGCCCATTTGGCCTATAATTTTTCGGCTGCGCGGCGAAAAGCCACCGCCTCCGAATCTCCGATGACCAAGATGCTCTTTATCTGCAAAGCAAAAATACCTCTTTTAGAATATAGCATGGGTTATATATCATAATGAACAATAACATAAATAATAAGAACCTGTAAGGCAATTGGGATTAATACATCCTAGCTCATCATATTAATAAAGTTATTTTATAATTCATTCTATGATACGTCTTTCGCGGAACGATGGTTACATTACGACATATATTACGAGGTTTTCTCTGCTACGTTGCTTTTGTCACTTGTAAATTTACGCTTTTCGTTTTTGTTAATTTTTTTATTTATTTATTTTATAATTTGCTTTATTTATTTAAATTTTTTTATTATCATTATTATTATTATTTTAGTTTTACGGTACCGATATTCCAGAAGGACAGCCATGGTATACGAAAGATCCGCTACAGCCCCCCTGGATCTCGTATGAGGCCGTTGGTTTCCCACCTCTGGCTCCAGAACAATATCAGACCCCTCTGGCTCTAAGTAGAAATCACTCATATACTCTCCAGGCAAACTTTCACACTCGCTTTCATGCTCGCTCTCAGACGACTCTAAATCGTATATGCCTCCCAGTGAACTATTCTGAGGAGAATACCGCAACAACTTTTGCACCTGAGGGCTAAATCCCTCAAATGCTGATGATTGGCCACACGATTTTTCTAGCTCTCCAAAAAACTCCTCACGACTTTCAGAAAGCTCCGTCTGAACCGATGCATCAGCTGATGGCGAAGCGGGCTCGAACTGAATCACCGGATTGGGAAAAGAAATTCGCCTATTACGATATGGTTCCGCCGAAGTGTGAAATGCGGACATGGGAATCCATAATCGGAACTCAGGCCTCGCTGACTCATCAGAACCCTCCTCAATAGGATCAATGCGACCGTGATCGCTGACAGAACTAACGATGGAGGATCGACTTGGACTGGAGAACGACTCCTCAATCAGCTCTGGCACACCTCGACTGAGGTGTTGTACCTGATCTAGCACTACAGGCTTCATCATCGTGTCCAGTCGTTCCTGACTCTCAGCTAGTCCTGCAGAGCAGAATTTTCGGTGCACGAAAATGGCATTACCTCAAACCCTATAAAGTCCTGTTCTTCTTCCAACTCCACGGCATCGAATAAATTCGGCCCCTCTGTCACCAAGCTACTTTCCTCCCTTGCTTCTTCTGGTGGCAAAATATCACATACTTCCCTACTTTCCTCTTCATTGCACTAATTTTCCGGATGCAGTAATAAGGTCTTGAAATAGTGGTTTTTCCTCAAATATTCAGGAACATCCACCCACGGCCGTAACTGTGAATAATGCGTGGTTACCTCTTTACCTTGAGGATCCACAAGATATCGGGAAATGACATATGATAGAGTATTAGAGTATACCTTGCGAACATCAAACGGCTTTGGAACTTATATTGACAAAATCCCCTGGAAGATGAGTTTTATAAGCAACTTTATCCCCCTTTTTTGTATGGAGCAAATTTAGAAGAAGGCTTCCTCCAATACTGTTGTAAACAGGGATTTCGGGTAAAAGTATTAGCCCTTTTGAATAAAACCTCGCTAGGCGTTGCTTTAATGGCAGAATGCCAAGTATTATTTTACAAAATCATGGCCTGAGGCAACTCAGTATCCCAAGAAACGGGATTCTCCTGCACCAACATCCATAAAGTCTGCAACAGAGTGCGATTAACCCTCTCTGTAACTCTGTTACATTGCGGCATATGGCTTGAAATTACCATGTAGGAAATACCAAACTCTCGTAATACCTCCTCAAACGGTTCACCCATAAATTCCAGCCCCCTATCACTGAGCAACCGGTCAGGAATATACGGCAGAAAAGGCAAATGTTTGTACTTAAATGCGTTTGCCACAGCGATACTAGTCTTTTTGACAAGCAGCACCCTAGAAATAAATTTTGAAAAGTGGTCAATGGCCACAAGACAATAACCATGATTACCTCTTGACCGCGGTAACTGGAGCAAATCCACCGCCAACAAATCAAAGGGATGATTTGAAGTAATTGAAGTAAGTTTTACACTATTTGGATTTGTTTTATTCTGCTGACAATGTGGACAACTTCTACACACATCAGCCACAACTTGCACCACCCTTGGATTCCACAAGTTTTCATAAATGAGAGAGATTAATATATTCCTTCCCAAGTGACCATATTCATAATGAATCTGACAGACTACAGCAATCAAATACGAAAGGGAATTATATATTTCCTATGGTTACCTGCATTGAGATACAATATGTCATCTTCCAAGGATAGTTTATCACCCACTGTCTTAAATAAACTTAAAGCCTTATCCCACTGAGGAACTGGAGTTCGATTTTTAACCACCTTGACAAGTTTCCTCAGAGTTGGATCTTGTTTCTGCTCTCTCAGAATAACCTCAGTGTCTATGGTAGAATTAGACACGAGATTATGATCCCCATCAGATGAAATAGGGAGACTCTGAACCTTTACCATATTTATTTGTCGATTGCTGCCATCATCTGGTGGTACACTCTCTCCACCATCACTTTTATTTGGACACAGCAGATTATAATGTATGCCCAATACACACCTCAAATGACAAACATCACCATACCCATCACCATAAATTAATGGAGTAGATGTATTATAATACACGTGTACTTGATATTTACAAAGTTGGGCAAATGCCTGAATTACTTCCGGAACAGGCATCTGTCCAGGAAGTCTTATGAGTCTTAATTTTTTAAAAATATTTCTACCCTGAAAATTATATTTACCCATCTTTTAAAAGTTCATCAACAACCACTTCTCGTATGTCCACGTGAGCATTCTCACTCCCCTCCAAGCAAAGCGCGAAACATCTGAAAAGCTTATCTCGCCCCCCCCCCCGTACCTCCACCTGCCTAAAGCCAGTTGGGATAGTGAACTGCTCACCCTAGCAGTTGTCCGATTCTAATTCCGATTCCGGTAAATATTCCGATTCCACTGCAGAATGTGGCGAGCGCGACAACGCATCAGCGAGGACGTTTTTCCTCCCGCTAATATGTCGAACTTCGTAGTTATACTCATTGAGCTCATCTAAAGTCCTAGCTATACGCCCATCAGCAGCCGACATATTTTGTAAATATTGAAGCGGCTCATGATCGCTATAGATCACGAACTTTTTCTCATTACAAAGAAAAGGTCGTAAGGCTCTCACTGCCCACCGTAAAGCGGCTAACTGACGCTCCACGGTAGAATACCGCTATTGCGTTTTTGAAAAGGTCATTGAAATGAAAGCTATAGACCGAGATTCGCCATCCTTCTGCTGCGATTGCACTGCTCCAGCACCGATGTCCGAAGCATCGATGTGGAGTTCTAAGGACGGCGAATCCAAACCATAGTCCGGAAACGTTAACAATGTTGGACTCACCAACGCTGACTTGAGCACTTCAAACGCTGTTTGACACTCCGGCGTCCAACGAACCACACGTCCGCCGGTTTGGCACGATAGCGGCTTACCGATTGCGGAACAATTAGGAATATGGTGCCGGTAAAAATTTACCATGCCTAAGAACTGCCTCAATGGCTTAACTGTCGTAGGCACTGGAAAATTAAGAACTCCAGATAAGTTTTTCTCCAGGGAAAGGATACCCTGACCACTAATAAGATGCCCCAAGAATTCTACTGACTCTCGACACAACTTCGTCTTCTTGGGCTTTAACTTAAATCCGTTGGCTTGCAATGCTTTCAGAGCTTTTTCCAGAGAAACTAAGTGCTGCTCGAAAGTGTGGGACCTAATTATTATGTCGTCCAAATAAGCCATGACCTCTGACCAGGGAATTCCTGAAATTCCTTTGGAAAGTGGCTGGTCCACCCTTCACCCCGAATGGCATTCGAAGAAACTCATTATGAGAAAGAGGCATTGAAAATGCAGTCTTCTGCACACTATCTTCAGCATTTCACTTTGGTAATAACCACAAACCAAATCGATTGTGGTAAAGTATTTTGAACCCTATATATTATATACTGAGTCAATCAGGTTAGGTAAGGGAAAAGCGTCATCCTTAGTATATTTATTTAAGGCCCGGTAATCAATAAATATATGTAAAGAACCGTCCTTTTTCTCACTGGCACAACAGGAGCAGAATATGGTGATCGACTTTTACGGATAATGCCGCTGTCCTCCAACTCGTAACACTGTCGTTCGATCTCCTGCGCTAGTGGCCCTTGAAATCGACGCACAGGTACATGAATGGGTCGATCAGTGGTTAATTCAATATGGTGTTGAACATACTTAGCCAAGCCAACATCATCATCTGTACTGAGGACAGAAGAATACCTCAGCAATAGATTAAGAAGTTGCTCCTTTTGTGTATTGTTGACCGGAATATCAGGAAATTCAAATTCCTCAATGATCTTGTCTTGAGTCCAATACTCCTGAATATCTGGCTCACTGGAGTCATTCTCAACAGCTTCCAAATTATTAACGTTCACATCAGCGACATCAGAAATTGGCAACACTTTACCAACCAAGTAACTCTTTGGCACAAACCTTGCATGCTGACTGTGTAGCAGATTTACGGTAAAAACAATAAATCTACAATTTGAATTTTTGTCGTGAGACTATCTGTCAGGGCAAGTGAAGGGAAAAACATACACCTTTAAGTTTATTACAAAACAAAAAAAAACCGAACCGATACCGATATTACAAAAAATATCCTTATTCTTAACCTTACAATATATCTTATATACAATATAACTCTTTGGCACAAACCTTGCATGCTGACTGTGTAGCAGATTTACGGTAAAAACAATAAATCTACAATTTGAATTTTTGTCGTGAGACTATCTGTCAGGGCAAGTGAAGGGAAAAACATACACCTTTAAGTTTATTACAAAACAAAAAAAAACCGAACCGATACCGATATTACAAAAAATATCCTTATTCTTAACCTTACAATATATCTTCTGTATCCTGATACCGATACCACTCTAAGATTTCCAAATTAATATTTCCAAATACCACTACCTTAAACCCTAATACTCTACCTTATACCCTTATCCAGTATTAACCAAACCTACACCACACACCGCATAGAATTTACAGACATATAGAAATAAAAAATATGATATAAATTATTATAATTATTATATTATTCAATTTATATATGATATATGAGGAAGAAATGGGTAATTTTATTGTAAATTTCCATGTGTCTCTCTGTATATATATCTCACATATCAAATTGTTTATGTTTTAAGTGTTCACAATGTTATTCACAATTTTCAAAATGTTTTCTTTTCTAAATTCTTTCACTCTTTTAATAGTGTTTCTAAATTTTTAAAGAATGTTTTTCTAAGTTAAGTTTTCGTTTTCAAAATGTTTTTGTTTAAGTTTTCAAAAAGGTATTTCTAATTTTAATTTCAAAATGTCCTGTCTCTCTTTTCAGTCTCTTTTCAGTTGTCTATTTTAGTTTTCACGTTTTTAGGTTTTATTTTCGGTATGTCTCTTTCGGTTTGTCTCATTCGGTAAGTCTCTTTCAATCAATTTTAATTGTTTCAAATTTAGGTGTAATACACCATTCCATAAATTGATTGGTACCCTGTACCAAAAACTCTTCAAACCACCTGGGAATCCAATTACAACTGCAGCCAGACCAAATTCGGAGAAAAAAAAACATAAAAGATACAAAAAAAAAAAAACATCCCAACAATTAAACAATAACAGTAAAAAATTTTATGAAAAGAATAAGTTAAATAATAATGCTCAGCTCAGTAATAAATTCCTTCAACAATCTTTAAAAAATTCCAGATTGAAGTAATAATCAAAATTAACTCAACGAAAAATTTCTTTAAGCAATTAAATAGTAATGAAAATCTTTAAGCTAAATCAGTCTAATAAAAATAATAAAAATTATTAATAATAAATTAAATGAAACATTTAAACGTAATTTTAAAATAATTAAGAAAAAAAATTAAATACTTAAATAAAAAAAACAACAAATTAATAGCTACCTGGCCAATGTTAGTGACCAGTTTTTTGTTATCCTTTCCCTTTTCTCAACCTCTAAATAAACCGCAAGAAACCATACCCTTGAAATGTCCACACCGAAAGACCAGTCCAAAACTGAATACTGAAAAACAAACAAAATGACTATATTAAGTATATTACCCATCATAATTAATAAAAAAATTCAATTAAAACCATTAATTACCCTTACCAAAGAAATCTAAATAGCGAGCGAATCCACATTCATCCGATATAAACCCTTGAAACATCCGATTCCAGTTTAACATTCCTCATATAAGATCCGGTCCCATTAATCAAAATATTTCCTTTATTATCAATTATAATCCAATTCAATATCAAATATATACAATTAATCCAGTTCAATTAATTTAAATCCAAAAATATAAATCAATCCAAAGCAAATAACTGAAAAAAAATTTTAAAAAATGATTTACTTTGTTAACTTCAAATGAAAACTTTACTTAAATGAAATGAAAGATTGAAATAACTAATTTTTCCCTTTTTAATTTTTAGGAAATCACTCGCAAAGCACTAATACACTAAAATCACTGAATATCCTATTACTCTCTGTGTTCCATGACGTTCGTCTCAGGTAGGCTCTTCATCTTCATCATTCGCCCTGTTATTCCTCCTCGTCAGTCCCTCTTGCAACGCAACCCTAAGAAAAAAAGAAAAAAAAGAAAAACAATTATGAGACAAAGGAAACAAAACTAAATAGCCAAACCCCCACAACTGTAATTACACACAGCTACTACCGGCAGATTATTATGCAAGACCACCCCAGGAAGCACCTCCAAATTACCGTCCCGAACCCCCTCCAATAAGAGCGTGTCCTGAACGTATGGACAGCCATCAAGATTTATTGAAATAAATCCACATTGATAGGCCTCCAACTTGGCATTCTCCCGAGTGCAAATCTTCATTCCTTCAACGCTTCTCACAGAGTCCTGTGCTATTACCTAAAACCGCTCTCCTTCGCGACTAAGCAACTGATATGTTTACATATCGGGGAGAAGATTATTGGCTCGCAACAAAGGAACTCCCAACACAAGGGAATCTCCCAAGGACTCCGAAGGAACCACAAAATTCGTCAAAACCGGTGACAAACCCTACTAAACCGCAATGCAAGTTTGACCATCTGCGTCACCAGGACAACATTGCGACCAATCCCACTGATGGTTCGAACTTTCGATGAGGAGTATCGCTCAATATTGGGAAGTCTCCACCACCACTGAGTTGATGAGGCTGACACAAGCCCCATTGTCAACAAGACAATGATACATCCGGTCCTCACATCCAGCAATAAGTACATCAACATAAAGAGGTTGGCTATACATACGACTAAAATGGACTTGAACCTCACCAGTATTAAGTAACGACTTGTCTTCATCATCAGGATACAGATCATTTAATTGCCCCTGAAGCTCCGTGGCCTGATCCAAAGTCACGGGGCTGTGGAGTTTAAAGGAGCACCACTGCATGCACCTGGTTCATGCACATCGTCACAAGTGGTGCAAGGTTTTGTTTTTGACCTAGCCCCTTGATTAGCTCTTTGGGGCTTAGGCGAAGGTCCTCGCGAAGTTCGCGCAGAATCCTCCGGGCTTTGACAATTTATACCAAAGTGGTCCTCAGAAAAATATGGGCACACTGGTGTTTCCGCCCGTGAAGGGGATTGGTTATTTTCTTTTCTCTGCTGTAACTTCCTGCATTCCTCCCTTTGATGTCCCTTCGTTCGACAGAACGAACAGATGTTTTGATAGAGGAAACAGTCATCAATAGTATGATTTGTCATGCCCCAATGATGACAGAGCTTAGCTGATCTTCGAGTATTTTGCTGACTGGCTTGGGCTCTCCTAGCATTTTGTGGGCTTCCCTGGGTCCTTCCAGCATTACCAGAATCTCTCCGCTGACTTCTTGGAACATTATTATTTTCTTGTTGTGATGTTCTCCGAGCCTTAGGCGAAGAAGTCTGCCTAGGAGCATAGCGATTCACAATTTCGCTCCACATATTTTTCCTTGGTGCTGAATCTTTAGGAGTGACATGGGATATGGTGATGACCTCAAACTCCACCTCATCTTTACCCTGCTCAAGCCAGAGTTCATTATAATGCTCATTGGCCAAACGTACAATCTGATCAAAACCCAACCTTTGACCAGTTTGCCCTTCATGATTCAAAATATAATCGCGCATTCTCTGTTCCACATCCAGCGGCATATTATACAAAAAGGCACGGCGTAGGTTGTCATGTGTTCGCATATTCATACCAGGGTACGCTCGACTAGCCAATTGCTTGAGTCGTAAGGCAAACATATTAATACTTTCTCTTAGCCAGCATGAACTCCTGTGTGGCCTTTTGCTTTTTCATCTCAGACTCATGATTCCACCATGTAATTAAAGCACTTTTTACAGCAGGATATGAATCTTCATCTTTAGTTAACTGGCAATACAAATCCAAGTATGGTCCACCCAGATAATTCCCTAAAACTATCAACCAGTCATCTGGTTGGTTAGGGTAGGTGAACTCACAATATCGTTCAAACCTCCAGAGAAATTTATTAAAGTCTTGTCCATCGCCAGGCATAAATTTCGGTGGTGGTGCGGCGTGCGGCCGAAATGCCCGGGGCTGCAACTGCGTCAGCAGAGTAACTGACTTAGTAATCATTGTCAACTGAGCCTGCATAGCCTCCAAAGGGTCCAGTCTCATGGTGCCAACAATACTAGATGGAACCCCACCAAAATCAATCATTGGAACTGTAGTAATTGGTGCAGAATAAGATGTAGTAGTCATAGTTGATAGTACGGGTGCACTTTGGTATGACGCACTTGATGTTCCAGCGGCAGAATACATCCCACAACCTTCACGACCACCAAACTTACTCTAGGTAGATGGTACCTTCCCAAACTACCTCCGATGCTCTAGGGTTATCAACCTCTCTGGACAGCTGAGAGTTATAACTGTCTCGCTCAAACGGGAATCTAAGACGTCCCCCCGCAACTGGTGGCTTACGTTCTTGCTTGCTTTCTAGCTCTTGCGTCAACCTCTGTCTCTCCGCTTTTTCTTCATTCAACTGCTTCTGTCTCATTTAGAGCAGCTGTCAACCGTTTCAACTCCTCCAGAGCCATATTTCTCTCCTCTACCTCTACTGGAACTCTATTCACCGATCCCCCCGTGGCCATCCCCCCAGATGAATTGGAAAGATTTAATGCCCCATGAATATCAGTGTCATCCATTCCACTTGTATTCTCTGCATTCTCAGTCATACTGCGTTATTTAATCTTGGGGATGTAAAAATCACCCCATAAATAGTCTCCAATAGCGACAGAGTATCCTGGCAAGGTCGCCAATTAATATATAACGGCGAGACGGGACAAACCTTGCACCTAGCTGAAGAAAAGAAAACCCCTAAGCGCAGAAAGCTAATAAAAAGGAAGTGATCGACTTTATTGGCAAGAGAGCGCCAGCCCAGCCGGTACGCAACTCTTTTTGCAGAATTAAAAAGAAGGAAAGATCTCAGGATACCCTATTGTCACTAAGGAGACTATCTATGAAATAAAACGCAGACACACCATTTCATATGAAAATATATAATTGATAAAAAAAATATATGTACAGAGTTGTGCTTTGCACCATACGTTTTTAATATTGAAAAGAAAATATGATTTAATTTAAGTCAATACACCTATATAAATATGGGTGTATTGTTTATGATGATAAATAAATTGAATATTAATTTATTTAATTATAATGACAAGTCGAAATTGGCATAATCGTAAGTATAATAAGAAAGGTATATTTAAGTATCAATCAATACACCTATATAAATATAGGTGTATTCTTAAGAAAGAAAATAAATAATTTAATTATAAATTAATTAAATTAAAAAAATAGACAAAATTAGAACCGTCAAAATATGGTAAATCGAAAAAGAAAAAGATTAATAAATTAATTCAATACACATATGTAAACATTTGTGTATTGTGGTTGAAAAAATAATTTTTATATAAATTATTTCAATACGAGAATTTCAAAAAAAATCAATACAGTCAATTCAAGTAAGATATCCAAAGGTGGTACTAACCATCCCAACAGAATATCACAGGTTGGCTCGTTAATTTTTATACACACATATTAAGGTAAATGTAATAAATATATTTCAAAGCAGAGTTTTCATAAGTTAAACTAAATACTGTTATATACATAAAAAATATACGCATATAAGAACACCATTAATAAAACGTTGAATACTGTAATCTATATGTCTTTCACGTAATTACAACCCCAAGGTAAACTACAATAAATTAGGAACGTAACTTATTTGTCGGGTGTTCCTTGATCCTCCAATGGAACATGCGTCACGTAGACGGCAAAATATAAGATAAGAGTCGCTCAATAGACTATATCGTTGATTATTAGTTGAAGGCGATTGTTAGGCGCAAGTCGATAATGACCAGTTGATGCAACCAACCGGCCAAAGAAAAGTTATTGAGGAATTATTATAATAATAATGAATGGTACTCTTAATAAGTGATTGACTCAATAATGGAATAATAATAAAAAATAATAATATAATAATCCTCTCTGGTAGCTCGTAAGTAGATAACATTAGATAAGTGCAATACTTATTACAGGGAGCAGCGGTGATCAACACTACAGCGCTCGACTCGTCGTGAACCAGATAGCCCTCGATACGCCTCACACCAGAGAGAGGAACGCCCTCGCGAAACCGTGGTACCGGGATGCGGTGCGTGCGGTGCGGGTGAGGGCCCAAGTTTAAAAACAACTCCTCGTTCCGGGGTGCGGATGCCGGTGCTCGCGGTTGAGTCGCGTGCTACAGCTGAGTCTGGAGTCTGGCGTGGCGCGTACGGAGTTCGCTGATGGCCGCGGGTTGCCAAAAAATACCGTGCTCTGACCAATCCCAGCCGTAATAATATAAGTCGGTATAAGACATCAGTAACTACCTTATGAAGTCACAAGACACCTTCTCGTAAATATTGAGCATTTCTCTTCGTATCCGATCTCTCCACTAATATTTTACAAATAATACGAGAGGAGTTGGACATAATAATTAATAAACATCAGAATGGAATAATTGAATAATAATTAATAATAATAATAAAATAAGTAATAATGGGATACCAATCATAACAATGGAAATAATGTGTATGTGTATCGAACTTTTTAAGCTGGCTATATAGAGAGCTCACACCAAAACGCGCGCGCGTCCCGTAATAAAAAAAATTAATTTCACGATAATTTCCCTACAAGAGTGAATATTTTGTCGAGAATTAACTATATGTGTGATAATATATATGTAAAGTAAATAATAACTTTAAAATATTAATATTAACAGTGTTTATAGGCTTAGGTCTGTGCTGTAAAATGTAACCAAAACTCATAACTGAAGAATGTTCATTTGATATTTCATAAAAAATAAAACGTAAGAACGTTCTTCGATTTGAAAGAATGACTTGAAAAATCAAAAACGCTCTGAAAATTTTTGGAAAATCAATTTGAAACATTTTCTAGTTCAAAAAAATTTTTAGTGTTAAGAATTTTGGAGAAAGGATGAGAACTTT
>JABUQX010073283.1:30000-35000 GCA_015478945.1 Trachelipus rathkii
ACACACCTGGCGACACTTATACGCACCAGACCACCATAAGACACTTATACACACACACACACACTCCATACATTAACACACTATGACACTTATAGGCACTTCACTCACCCATAGACACTTATACACACACCACATACATACACACTACATGACACTTATACGCACTACACCAATTACAGACAATTGCCACCTGCTCACAGCACTCACACTACACCACAGAAACACAGAGCTACATTTCATACACACACTACACCACCATAGACACTTACACCAACCATAGACACTTGTTACTCAGCACACACACATGGTACATTCATAGACACTTTCTACATCACCATATATACACCACACACACACACTACACACACCTCGACAATTCATTGCCTCAGCTTGTGCCAGCTTTGCGTGCCTCACTTTGGTCGACTAGCTTGATGGCTCAGTTGATGACTCCTGTTGATGGTCACCTTACTGCTCAGCTGATGGCTCAATCTCAGCTGGCTCGCTGATGGTGCCTGCCTTTTGATGACCATTGATGCCTCATCTTTGATACCACCTAGTATTGATGGCCATCTGATGACGTCATCTGTCGGTTCATCTGATGGTTCACATTCTCTGATGCACCAGGATTTGATTAAGTCACTTGTTACCTCAATTCCTTAGTTTAGACTTAATATTGCCCACCCTAGGTTATAAGGTATGAGGATTCGATTGCGAGTTAAGGCTGATGCACGGCAGTGAGCCAGTTTTTCTAGCCTGGGCTCCTTGAGTGCTGAACACTGGCCACTGAAAGCCTGGCCTCCCTGAGCGTTAAGGCAGTATGAGGATTGACTGGTGCAGCATTATAGCCGTTAGATCCCCTACCAGTGGCTGGGCATTTTCTGCTTTTTCTAACCTGATCTACTGCAATAATCAGAACGATCGCAATATTGATGTCTCCCCCTAGTCCATAAGCTGACCACCAGGGCGCAGCATGCGCCCTCCGCGTGAAGGCCCACGAACCCGCCCGCCGCGTCCCCGCCCGCCGCGTTCCCGCCCGCCGCGTGCGCCCACAGGCGCAATATTTCCGCGTTCCCGCCCGCCGCGTGCGCCCGCAGGGCGCAATATTTGCGTACCTGCCGCCGCGTGCGCCCGCAGGCGCAATATTCCCGCGCGAACGAAAATATATATATACTATGAGTCACTCATTTTTATTTCATACTTAAACATTTTTATTAAAAACATTTTTGCGATCCTAAAACTGTAACTCATTACAGACCTATTATTATTATTATTTAACACATATTTCATAGTTGGGATATCAATGTAAACTATTCAAAAATTTTCAAATATACTATGAGTCATTCATTTTACTTCATACTTAATCATTTTTTATTAAAAACATATACTTTACATAACTTAAAGCAGTAAAACAGTAAATCAATAGAGGTGTTACCTAGCAACAAAGGGATTAGTATGCTTTTGTTTTACTGCTTTACTGCTTTAACTCACATGTTTTACTGCTTTAACTCATATATTTATTAACATTACATACCTTAAAGCAGTAAAAGAACAGGTGCCTTTTTGCAACAAAGGGTTTACTAAGCTTCCTTTGACTGGATTTCAGAATAAACCACAGCCTTGGTGATGTAAATAATATCTTTATTTACATTACATAGCCAGCAGTAAATCAAACACAGGTAACATTTAGCAACAAAGGATAAGTAGGCTTTGCTCACTGCTTTACTGCTTTAGCTTTCTGCTTTAAATCATATATTTATTAACATTACATACCTTAAAGCAGTAAATCAGCAATCAATATAATACCTGGCAACAAAGGGACAGTAGGCTTTGCACAACGCTCTATCCAGATGTTGACTAAACGAGAATTTTGGGAATTTACTAAGAAGTTTTATAGCTATTATAGTTTTTTATTTTATTTTTCTATTGTTCCTTAGCTTTATTATTATTTTCATATTTTATTATTATTTTTATTATTTTTATTTTTATTATTATTATCATTATTATTACTATTACTATTAATGGTTATTATTATTATTATTTTATGTAATGTTTTTACATATTTTATTATTACTTAATGTTATTTTCATGCCTATGGCCATGCTATTATTTAACATTGTACACACACATTACACACACAGGCACTGTTACACAGCCACACACACACATTACACACACGAAACATACAAATAAGCCTTTGATGAACATAACGGCAAATAATTACAAACACTATGTTTTTATCAAATCACGCAATATTTATATTACTTCAATTAGTAACTAAATTAGTTTCAAAGTTTTCCCAATGTTATTATAACATTCCCAATTTTAACACCAATTTATTATTAACTCACCATAACTTTTGTTTATAAATTTTATAGGTATTTTTTTAAAAGATTTTACTAAATCTTATGAAATTTACAATAAAACATATACTTAAAATAATTATTAATAATCGATAAATAGTAGCAAGGGAACCCTAGCAATTCCTTCATTACCACTTATGTTATTGTTATTTTATTGACTTATTTTGACTATCTTTTAGCTATGTAATAAGTATAAAATAACAAAGTCTTTTTCGTTAACATAACATGAGTTTATTAAATAGGTTTTACTTGAAAATAACAATTACCTCACTAACATTTATACTGCTCATCGCGCCATCTGTAATATTTCCAAAATTTTTAAAATTATTTGATATTATTATTATTATTATTATTATTATTATTATTATTATTATTATTATTATTATTATTATTATTATTATTATCTATGTATTATTCACATTCTTCAATGTTTAGTAGTGCCCCATGTCAATGCGCACTCTCTTACAGATACGAAATCGACCTTTCTGTGAAAATTGTTGAAATCAACTACTTTAGGCCTCAATCACCCCGAGGTACAAAAAGGTTTATCCAAAATTTAGGCCTGTAAGTAGTTATTTCAACACATTTTACAGAAGAAGGTCAGTTTGAAATATAAGGAGTGCGTGTTGTTGTGTTTTCTCGTGTTGGATTGTCAATGTACATAGATAATAATAATAATAATAATAATAATAATAATAATAATAATAATAATAATAATAATAATAATAATAATAATAATAATAATAATAATAATAATAATAATAATAATAATAATAATAATAATAATAATAATAATAATAATAATAAAGAAAATCCAAATTATTTAAAAACTTTGAAATATTTTTAGTTAACATTGAATGAATAATATAAATGTAAGTGAATAATTGTTATTTTTAAATAAAAACCTAGAATGATTTTAATAAAATACATGTTATGTTAGCAGAGAAGAGCTTATTTTGTTATTTTTATACCTATTACATGGCTAAAGATGATGTAAAGCAGTAAGTCAATAGAACAAAACGTGGCATAGCTTGGTGTAGAGGGTTGCTAGGGGCTTGCCTTACTGATTTACTGATTTATTGCTTTAAGGTACGTAAAATATATGTTTTTAATAAAATTTCATAAAATTTTAGTAAAAATTATTTTAAAACTTGATAGTTATAAAATTTATAAACAAAAAGTATTAACAGTTAATAATAAATTCTTTGTTCAAAGATAATGATTGATTTATTATAGAAGTTTTAAGAAACTTTGAAATAATTTTAGTTATAATTGAATGAGTAATATAAATGTACGTGTTTAAAACATAAAATGTTTTAATAAATTATGTTATGTTCATACAAAAGAACTTATTTGATATGTTTAAACAGGGTGTGTGTGTGTGTGTGTGTGTGTGTGTGTGTGTGTGTGTGTGTGTGTGTGTGTGTTAAATAATAATAACAATAGGCATGAAATAATAATAATAAAAATAATAATAAAATAATAATAATAATAATAATAATAATAATAATAATAATAATAATAATAATAATAATAATAATAATAATAATAATAATAATAATAAAAAATAAAATAATAAAAATAATAATAAAATAATAAAATAATAATAAAAATAAATAAAAAGTATTAAAAACAAAAAAAAAAACATAATGTTAATAAATATATGAGTTAAAGCAGTAAAACATATGAGTTAAAGCAGTAAAGCAGTAAAACAAAGCCTACTAATCCCTTTGTTGCTAGGTAACACTCTATTGATTTACTGCTTTAAGGTATGTAATGTTAATAAATATATGAGTTAAAGCAGTAAAACATATGAGTTAAAGCAGTAAAGCAGTAAAACAAAAGCATACTAATCCCTTTGTTGCTAGGTAACACCTCTATTGATTTACTGCTTTAAGGTATGTAATGTTAATAAATATATGTTAAAGCAGTAAAACATGTGAGTTAAAGCAGTAAAGCAGTAAAACAAAAGCATACTAATCCCTTTGGTGCTAGGTAACACCTCTATTGATTTACTGTTTTACTGCTTTAAGTTATGTAAGGTATATGTTTTTAATAAAAAATGTTTAAGTATGAAGTAAAATGAATGACTCATAGTATATTTGAAATGAATTTTTTTGAATAGTTTACATTGATATCACAACTATGAAATATGTGTTAAATAATAATAATAATAATAATAATAGGTCTGTAATGAGTTACAGTTTTAGGATCGCAAAAATGTTTTTAATAAAAATGTTTAAGTATGAAATAAAAATGAGTGACTCATAGTATATATATATTTTTCGTTCGCGCGGGAATATTGCGACTGCGGGTATGTCATGGCGGCGGGCATGGAATATTGCGTTGCGGGATACGCGGCGGGCGGGAACACGGAAATATTACAGCCTGCGGATGCCATGGCACGCGGCGGCGGATCGCGGCTGGCGGGTTCATGGGCCTTCACGCGGAGGGCGCATGCTGCGCCCTGGTGGTCAGCTTATGGACTAGTGGGGGAGACATCAATATTAGCGTCGTTCTATGATGTACGGTAGGTCAGGTTAGAAAAAGCTAGAAAATGCTAACTCATAGTAGGAAGGATCCTAGCAACTTATAATATACACCAATCGAATCCTCATACCTTATAACATAGGGGTAGGC
>JABUQX010073284.1:0-5000 GCA_015478945.1 Trachelipus rathkii
CAGGTTTGCGAGGCCGCGGGCTTTACATTAACTTTCCACCCCACCAAATCCGGACCGGCTTAAAATCTAGACACTTTTGCCAACTCGTGGAAATATCCACCCTCGACCCACCCAGCCCACCACCTCCCACTTCTCTGCATCCCCGTCCACGAGACCCAGATAAACTAAACTTCACCACCCTACAACTCGTTTAATTTTCCCAACTACTCAACTATTTCATTAATTTCCCGCCTCGAACAGAGCTGGAAGTGATGTGCCCTTGGCATAACAATAGATACTCCTCGTACCCACTCATCTCATTCATTCTGCACATCTCCCTAGACGTTCGGATGCTTCTGTGGCCAAAACTTTTTCCTTCTACCTACCACACTCATATCCATTCCGTGCTCTTTGCCTCCACGTTTCCCCCTCCCTCACAGGACCAGATTTCTCACTCTTTCTTGAATCTATCTACACCTCTCAACTGAGACTGTTAAATCTTCCCATCCAAATACTGACATCATTTTTTGGGATTTCAATGGTCATCAACACCCCTTCGACCCTGGTTGGCGCTCCCTCTCAATACGACTTACGCGCTGCCGGCGAGGCGGCCGCACATCATCAGCAATACTAACGACTCTGACAACTAATAAAGAACTACAGCCCACTCCGCACGATCGTCCTACCCCACCACCCAATTCTTGACAACGTTGACCTATGTACCACTAGTCCTTCTCGATCTATAAATACACAACTTCGCTTCCTAATGTATATATCGGACCGACACCTATACTCTAAATTTCATATACTGTTCCTCTCAACAGCTCCATCCGCCCTAGAGTTTTTTTCTGGCCTATTGAATGGGGTGATGCGTGGCCTGCGTTCGCTTTTATGCAAAACTTAATGATGATGCTTTGACCTCTTTAGACGCTTCGGCTTCTGCCACTAAGGGGGAGCTGTAATCGTTACGGGATGAGCAGGCTCATTCCTCTTTCGACTAAATCTTTCCCTCCCTCATCCATGGTCGATCGTGACTGTTCTCTGCCATTCAGGCTCAGAGACAGGGGCTTATCGGGGGTGGGAATTCTCGTTCTCCTATCACCTTCTCGCTAATTTCACTCCAGCCTAGAAAATCGGCAGGGATACTCTCGATCGCAAAGCGGGCTTTCGAATCAAACGAACGTGCCTACAACGCTCCATGGTCTCCTACTGATATTTTCTGCCTCGTTGCCAAAAACAGCTCTAAGACATTACTTCTGTAACAATCTCCTTCTCCTTTATTGCATCTGATGGCTCTGTGCTAACTCTCCACTAAAAGACCATACTTCGGCCTCCTATTTTCCGCTAACTCAACCTTGGACGATTCTGGCATTACCTTCCTCCTCCCCTTCTAGAAAAGGGGGCCTGGCCGTGATATCATTTGATTCAAGATTTATTTTTCTAAATCTATGAACGAGGTAAGACGGTGGCCCGGATGGCATCCTCCCCAAGTTTGAGGAGTGTGCTCCGAGCGCCCCTCCCCGTTCAATCATAGTTCTCAATTCTCGAATACTAATCACTTCCCTTCAGTGTTGGAACAGTCGCACGTATGTCAATCTTCCTATCCGACGAAAAAGGAAAGCCGCGTCTGATCCTCTAACTATCGCCCTAAGCGCTTCTCACTTGTTTCTATCTAAGATCTTTTGATAACCCTTCTAACTCTCTATTCTTAGACCATCTGGAATCCATTCTCTTTTTTCCAATCGCCAGTACGGCTTTCGCGTCGAGGTTCTGACTGGTGATGTACTTCCTATTAAAAACTCATTTCTGGTTTCCGCCTTAGAAATCTAACAGCGGGAGAACTTGCGCGGTGGCGCGTTGACATATCCAAGCATTTGACCGGGTAGGCACGCGTCCACTGCTCTCCAAGCTCCCCTCCTTTGGGTTCCTCTTTCCTTTGCTACTTATGTCTAGTTTTCTTTCAAAGTGCTCAAATCGGCGTGTTGTTGATGGGGCGAACTTCTTCTTCCTTTTCTGCTAATAGTGGTTCTAGTTCTGTCTATCTCCTACTTTATTCTGATACTTTTCATTAATGATCTGCTCACCCACATCTAACTCTATCACTCATATTGCCGATGACTCCGACCCTTCATCTTTAACTTCATATCATCTGGCTCTGCTTTTACTTCTAGAATTGCCTTTCGTATTAATCTTTCCTAATCTACTCGGCTGATCTGGATAGAATTTTCCGGCGGGTCGTCTAACCTTGGTAAATTCAAGTTTCTTTGTAAAAACTGCAACTTCTTTCAACTCCTCTCTAAGACATCTTCAAACTTTCTAGGAGTCGGGTTCTCTCGTCCTCCTGTTGACAATATATAACATCTTGGCCTTAATCATAAAACAAAAATATCTTGAAACGCTCAATCAACAGACGGTGTGCTAATGGCGGTCCTCAAAGAAATGGAGTTCTGTTTAGACTGCGAGACTCTATTTTCCTCTTCTTAGTTACTCCAGTTATCAAGGGCCTCATCCGCCTTGTATGGAGTACTGCTCCTTGGTGGGGGGTGGGGGGCTCAGGTTCACCCGCTTGATAGGTCGAGTCAAGCAATAAGACTATAATCTGTCCTTTCTTTCTAGTTCACTTGACCCTCTATCTTTGCGGCGCGATGTTGGTGCTGTTATTCTCTTTTCTATAGGTACCGCAGCGTGCAGGCTCGAGGGAACTTGTCATCTCGCGTACCCACACACCTTTATGACGCTCTCGTAACGTAGGGGGGTGCTGGTGTCGGCACATGTAGTTTTTGTGTGATATTAATAAGCTCCCAACAAAAAACCCCTTTCCCATGACATTCGGTCTGTGGCTGCTCCTTTCTCTTTCCCTGCCTCTGTTCTGTGGAATTCTCTTCCATCTTCTATCTGTTTCCTACTCAATTTATTCTCCCTCACTTTAAAGGCCCACGGTACTGTGCTCATCCTGCGTAGTATTTGCGTGAGTTGAATGTTTTGTTTATTTTAACACCCCCTCCTTGAATAGGGCTTTGCCCGTGAGCGGTGGTGATAACTGTAAAAAAAAACAACAAAAAAAAAACATAAAAATATGATTTTGTATGAACATTTTAAGTCTTGATTATTGCCGATTCAAGAATATTTCATGAGAATATGGAAGAGGATTTTATGATTTCATTTGATGAGACCCATTCAGTTCTGTGAATCATCATTGAAAAATGTTGAAAGAATACATTATTGTTATTATTATTATTATTATTATTATTATTATATTTTATTTATTATATTTATTATATTATTATTACTTATTATATTATTCATATTATTATTATTATTATTATTATTATTATTATTATTATTATTATTATTATTATTATTATTATTATTATTATTATTATTATTATTATTATTATTATTATTATTATTTATTATTATTTATTTTATTATTATTATTATTACTACCTGTTCAATTATAACACTATATTTCTTTTGATTTATTCTTATCTTTGAAATCCTTACCAGTTTGACAGATGTGAAACTTATCGCAATCCTTGCATGGAAATTTATATATATACATCCACTGTTCTTTGATGGTAAGTTTATGATTTTTAATCTCTTGATAGTGTTGTCATACGTAAATGCTACTCTAACATTAAAAAGTTTTGGTAGTGAAGGAACTTTTAGAAAATTTTCGTTATATATCGTTTAATATCATTTAGGTAGATGTCTGGTTAAAGATGGAATAAGTATTTTTTTTGCTCTTCTATCTAGCAAGTGATCGAGGATTCCTTTGGGTGTGGAATTTAATGCCAATTTCCATAATCGTATACACCTCATCGTCATAACACTCTGGGCTAATTGTTTTAAGGAACATAGATGAGAAAACTGACTGTTTTACTGATATATGATGAGCGGAATAAAAATGGACAAATAATTTAAGATTGTGAGTTTTCTTTAAATATCGTTAAATTTAATAGTTCATAATTATATATTGAAAAAATGTCTAGGAATGGAAGACTTTTTTTTTATATTCTTTCTCTATGCTAAATATAATGCTGGGAACTAATTATTCAAACTGCTCATAAAATTATCTACATTGCATGAATTAGGCCATGAGCATAAAATGTCGTCTATATATTGGAACCAGATCACACCTCTAAGTAAAATTGAACTTAAAATATCGCGTTCAAAAAATTTTATATACATATTCGCCAAAACAGGAAAAACAGGATTCCCCATAGCCATACAAAATATTTGACTGGAATACTTATCAAAACAAAAGTTTGAATCAAGAACATAATTTAATAGGTTCAGCTATAACTTTACTCTGTAATTCCAACTGCAAATGCTGAAGTTCAGTTTCAAGAAAAGTCAGCAAATCGTTTGCTGGTACCTTCGTAAATAATGATTAAACATCAAAACTAGCCAATACAAGTTGGTTGCTAAATCGAACATTTAATAATCTGTCTCTTAAATCCAAGCTATTAATTGTTCTAATCAAAGGGGATAAAATTTTCACTAACTTTTCGATAAACTATATTGTTACCAATCACACTGAACTTCTTTATGTGTTTTGACCAAACCATACATATAAGGTAGTGATAGATTAATTTGAGAATGGAATTTATTTAACAATACAGCATTATTTTTTAGTATGCTTTGTAGTTTGCTGTTAAACTTCTCTTTACTTCCTCTAAAGTGTCTCTTTTAATTTCTTTGTATGTTTTATTATCGCTTAGTAGCGCATTAATTTTTTCCCAGCCAGTTCCAATCGTATCATGAAACAATGTTTACGTTTTAAACAAATATGCAGTTTTATGCATTAAACTAAAAACTTATTTAATTATTTGCATAAAGGAGTCATTTTTATGTAACATTTATATCTTATATTTTATTACTAATAAATTATTAACATCACCTTGGCATCATCGATAGAACAACCATCGAAAACAGCCAAGCCAACGTTACTTTTTCGGATCCAGTTTCTTCGGTTTGACCAAAATCGTCAAGCTTTTTGGCAAATGTTTTGGCGTCAA
>JABUQX010073284.1:10000-23622 GCA_015478945.1 Trachelipus rathkii
ATAATAATATATTATTATATATATATTATTATTATATATAATATAATTTATAATATTAATGTATTAATCCTTTCCTGTATACATCTATGCATAAAAATGCTAGATAAATATTTTTCATACTTTTGTATTGATATATATATATATATATATTATAATATATATATATAATTTAATATACTATAATATATAATAATATATATAATATATTATATTGATAGATATATAATATAATATATATATATATAATATATTATTATAATATAATATATATAATATGATATATAATATATATATATGATATATAATATATATATATATATATATATATAATATATATAACATTATAATATATATATATATATTATATAATATTATTATATATAATATAATATATATATACTATTATTATATGATATTTTATATATATATATAAATTATTATATATATTATATATATATATATATATATATATTAATAATATAATAAATATATGATATAATATATTATTATATATATATATATACTATATGATATTGTAACCTGAATTCGCCTTTAATTTAACCTTAAAAGCGATACACCTTTTTAGTTCAACAATTAAAATTGAGTGAGATTAAAAATAAACAACCAAGCTAATGACCACTAGAATTAATAGCCCCGAGGAATCACAATAAATAATCATCTTTAAGGTATATGCCATACATAAATTATAATTTTGTATAGCTTTTACTTTAAACAAGGACGGCAATATCAATTTCCATGAAACAATTCTTGTAGCTTTAACCTTAATAATTCCATCGATAAACTGTGAATACTCTCAAAATCACAGCAACCCTTAAACAATTCCTGTAACTTTAACCCTAATAACAAAACACCCCCTACGTAGTATCATTTGTTCAAGATTCCCATATAAAGAACAAAATAAACTTTACAAGGAAATCAGCTGCAATGGTAATAACAACCCAAAAACCCGTCCTTCTTCATTTCCTCGTCGAATCCTCCCACATCAAATTTTGGTCCCAATCCACCTCGCGCTCCAGTCGCACTATTGAAAACTTGCAATCAGGGAACCAGCTGATACTCCAAATTCTTGCCAAGTTGTGTATATACTCCTCCCACCGGACGAGTCGATCCCACAATAGTAACCTAAGAAAAAAACAAAGCCTGAATTGGACGATCACTAGCCTAGGATATTCTCAAATGCACAAAATAGCAAACCATAAAATTTAATCGTCAAAACTTAACATTTAAAAAAAAACACCAAATTATTTCAACTTGTTAACGCCTCCTGCGGATTCTACTCTGTCGTTTCCTAACTTTTCTGTTCTCAAACGATATCGCAATTACTCCGACTCAAATCTATATTTTCTTATGTAACTATGTCTTCAAAAATTAATATCATCTCCTTTAAGTGTCCAGCCCAAGCTCAATTCTTCAATTGTTATTTGCTTTGCTCTTATGACAATAACTCCTTTACATATGTCCTTGCAAGTTTGCATCGCAAACTGAAAGCGAAAACAACTATACCAAAAAGGGGAGAAAAAAATCATACCACAATAATAACGTACAATCCTCCATTATTGCAACAACCTCTTTCAAGGGCCGATCCCAATCACTACGGAACCACCAATGTAGCCGACCGGCCTTCATTTAACCTTAAAACAACATAACAACCTTTTAGTTGACAAGTAATGAGGAGTATTAAAATATGCTAAGTACTATATTTTTATATATAATATATTTAAATATTATATATTATTATAGTATCTATATATATATAAATATAATATATAATATATAATATATATATCATTTTATTATTAACATATATAAATATTGTATATTATATATATAAAATACATATTCTTAAAAAGTAATAATTCAAAGATAATTTTTTAAAACAATAAATAATTAATTTTCTTAAAAAGCATTAAATCAGTATTCAAAAGCTACACACTTTCCCTAAATAATACAGAATGAGCAAATTAAAATTTCCATAAAAAATTCCATTCGAAATTTTTCCATGGAAAAACCTTCAAAAACGATACCCATTCCTCTAAAAATAAACTGAGCTTAAAATTTCCATCGAAAATTTAACCCTAATAACCATGAAAAAAAACTTCGAACGATACCCATTCTTCAAGATCCTAATTACAATTAACATAAGAAAATAAAACATACAAATTAATTGTCTACTTTTGATAACAAACCCAAAAACTCGTCCTTCCAGTTCCTCGTCGGAATCTGCTCATCAATCAAATCTTAGGTCAATCCAAAACTCGCCGCTCCAGTCAAACTTTTAAAACATTCATCAGAAACCACAATATACTGCAAAGCCGCTTCATGGGACCGCCTCCACCTGGAAGTCGACCCGCCAAATCCCTAAGAAAAACAAAGCCTGAATTGACCGATTCACCAGCCTCGTTCGTTCCTTCAATAGCAAAAATAATCCGACATCATCTCAAAGACCACACAAGTTTTTCAAAGCTTTTAAAGACATTCATTCTTATCAGACTGTTACGCCTCCATGCGGATTCTACTTGGGTCGTTTCCTAACTTCTCTGTCTCCAACGGCTAACATTTTCTCTCTACTCAAACCACAATTTTCCTTGTAACTTATCATGGACTGTCTTCAAAAAAATGAAAATCATCTCCCTTTAAGTATCAAACCAAGCTCAACTTTTTCATTGTTAGTTGGTTTGCTCCTATGACATAACTCCTATTATAATTATAATATATATAATATATATATATATTATACATATATTATTATATATTATATATATATAATATATATTCATTATATATTATATATATTATATATATATATATATATATATATATAATTATATATATTATAATATATTATATATATATACTATATATATATATATATTTAGGGAACCGACCGGGGCGGGAATGGTGGGCGGGGCGGGCGGTGCCGGCCGGGGCCGGGGCGGCGAGCGGGCGGCCGTCGGGGCTGGGGTAAGGTTAAAAAATAGAATATTTAAGTCAACAAAAGACGACTGAAAGTCCTTAAAACTTGAAATGATAATCAAAAATATAATTTCAATAATTTAATAATTTTAAAATTATATAAAAAAAATGAATACATTTAATAATTCAATAAAATAAATATTTTCGAAAATAAACTTTTAGAAAATAATTGATTTCCTAGAAGAATAAGTTTTTATTTAAAAATAACATATATATATATTTATATATAATATTATAGTACTATATATATTAATAATATATTATATATATATATAATAGTATTTATTATTACTATATAATAATATATGTATATAGTATAGTATATTATTATATTACTGATGATATTAATATTAACTATATATATATATATTATTATATCTATATATATATTTAGATATATAATATTATATAATAATATAATATATTATAATATAATATATAGTTATATTATATATATATTATATATTATTATATATTATATAATATATTATTATTATTATTATTACTAAACAGCCGTGTCCCCACAGTGAGGTGCAGGGTGGGTTATCAATCGCAGAATGTATATTTGGTACTTCTACGATTGTTCATGGGAAGAGTAAAATAGCCGGAAGGGGGTTCCCAGCCCCAAGAGCCTTGCGAATATAAATGATATATTGGACAAACTGCATCGAAACATCCCATCCACAAGTAGACCAAAAATCATTTATAACAACAGTTCTATATTTTAATTCCCAGATTAGATATATTGATCATTTGCTGTAGAATATCTGATGCAAACTTTGCTATATCCTTCACCGAAAATTATTCAGACGCAACTGTCAATTGTCTATTTAAAATAAAGTAATTTTTTTAAAAAAACACTGAGATACACAATCTTGTTGTCTCTGATCTGGATTTCGTTGAAAATAAATTATTCCACTTAAGATAAAATTTATTGTTAATTCAGATTTCTGTATTAAAGAAATTTTTAAATTATTTCATATATAAAATGTTTGACGAGATTGTTCGCTTGATCTAAATACTTTGTTTGGCACGGTAGTCAGAACAGACACGCTTAGTGCCGTCCTTCTTCTGGACTACAACTACCGGCGCAGAGTATGGCGACGATGACTTCACTATGACTCCCATTTCCAGCATCTTTTCTATTTCCTTTTTCAGTTCTGTACGTGTTGTATATGATAGGGTATAAGGCTTAATGCGGATCAGATTTTCATCGACTAAATCAATAGAATGGAAATCATGGAGCGCTGTACCCGGTATATCTGTGAATATGTCTTTGTGATTTTCTAAAATTTTCATCAGATCCTTTTTCATCGTTTCAGTGATCTCGTCACTTATCTTTATGTTATTCAGATCCTCTTTTCTCTTTGGTGAGGTATTTACAACGGGCACATGGATATTTTCTTCATCCTCTGTTTCCAATAGCACAGCAGATGCTCCGATTTGCTGATTATTCTGCTCTTCTTCATCCGCATTATTTTCATCTCTTGACAAATACTTCTTCAATAAATTGATATGATACGTTTTAGTAACTTTCCCTACTCTTATCTTGTAATTGTCTTGACCATATGGTTCTAAGACTTCATATGGGCCTCCCCACTTCATTAACATCTTGTTATGTGATGTGGGTATCAAAACTAACATCAAATCTCCTACTTTCAATTTTCTATTCTTCGTTCTCTTATCATAGTGCCTTTTCTGTTTTGTCTGTGTCTTAGACAAATTCTCTCGAGCAAGTTTCAAAGTTTCATTTAATCTCTCTTACAAATCAAACACATATCTGTATGTTGATCTTGCCTGCCCAAATTTCATGTAGTATTTGCATAGGTCCTCTTACAGTTCTCCCATACAGTAGTTCGAAAGGTTAGAATCCAGTGGATTCTTGAGGGGCTTCCCTGTATACAAATAGAAGTGGTTCAATAAATTTGTGCCATTTGCGCACCTGTTCGTGGCACATGCGCTTCAGCATCATTTTCAGAGTTCCATTAAACTTTTCGGTGAGGCCTTGAATCATGGGAGTTTTAATACTTGAGTGTATCTGCTTAATGTTTACATCCTGGCTACGTCTTGCATCAGTTGTGATGTGAACTGGCGGCCAATGTCACTGACGATCTCATTTGGCACTCCCAGACGCATAAAGATACTCATAAGGCTTTCCGCAACCTTCTGCGCTGAGATGCTTCTTAGAGGTATCGCTTCAGGATACCTTGTGGCGGTATCTACTAACGTTAAAGCATATTGATGGGCCTTCTTACGATGGAGGGATAATGGGCCCCACTATATCGATAACTACTCTCTGGAATGGCACTTCTATTATTGGCATCGAACATAATGGCACTTTCGTTACTCTTCCTTTTGAAAATGTTCTTTGGCAGATATCACACGAGTAACAGTATTTCGTAACATCTTGATATATGTTCGGCCAGTAGAATTGTTGTGTGATCTTACCCATTGTCTTTTTTACCCCCTGGTGGCCTCCGAAAATTTCGTCATGAGCAATGCTCAACACCTTATTTCTATAGTCCTTTGGGACAACGAGAACATTTCTATCAATCTGATTCTCTAAAATTCTTTTAAATAATAATTCTTTAATTAATACATATTTCCCTTCATTCTTTTCTACAGATCGCCATATCCTCTGTAGAGTGATATTTTTTTCTGTTTTGTCTTAAATTCAGCTCTGTCACGTATGAAGTCTTGGATCTGACCATCTTCTACGTCTGATACATTTGCTGGAGCTGGTACGTAAAGGGCATCTTCATTTTCTTTTATCAATGGCTCTACAGATACTTGGGTATCTTCTTCAGTAGTAATACTGGTTTCTTTAACTTTAACTTTGTCGGTATTCTCAATCTCAGGAGGTTTGACTGTAATTATCGGCTCAACAGGAGTTTCTTCTTTTTCTACGACTACGGTAATACCTCGCTCACATGTTGTCTTCAAAATGGGTACTTGCCCCGCGCAAAGCTATCCAGAACGATCAACATGAAAAGAAGGTGCTACCGCTTCCACTAGCACCTTCTTTTCATGTTGATAGTTCTGGATAGCTTTGCGCCGGGCAAGTGATTCCACACTTATTTCTTCTTCTACCTTCTCAATGATAGGGGGTAATAACTCTTTCTGAGTTGCTTCATCTCACTTTGCGCGTGGACCCAGACACTTAGTCTCTTCCCACTCATCATTAGGTTCAAAAGGGGGTAACGCCCCTTCAATGTTGCCCAGAACTAAATCATACACAACGTCTGGCATAACGACAGCCGTTGCCTTCCCTACGTAATATGGGGTGTCCAAAATTACATCTGCTAGAGGAACCTTCTTAACAGTATTGTCCATTAGTCGCATCGTTGTATAACTTCCTGTGTAATTTCCTTCCGGAACAAACTTTTTGCGTAACACAATGCCATTACAGCCCGTATCTCTGAGCACACGAACACGATAACTATTGGCTATTCCGTCGACGATTGGCAAACGATGAGAAAAATCATCTCTTCCACCCATCATACATAAATCTGTGGACTACTGTGGCTCTTCACTTGTCAATGACAAGACTTAATCACACTGTGGTTTTGCACTCTTCTTTTGGTCGACTGCTATAAGTATTAAAACTTCTTCCATTACTGCTGTAGGGGGATATTCGAATATCTCTGGCCATATGTCCTTTGCTCTGACATTTGTAACGTCACAACGTCTTTGATGTCTTTCTTAATCGTTGGCAGCAGTGATCCATTTTTTAAAAGCTTCTAAAACTCTATTCATGTATACTTTTGGGATGTCGCCTTCAGTTTTTTTTTTTTACAGTTATCACCACCACTCACGGCATAGCCCTATTCAGGGAAGGAATGTTGCACACTAAAATTTCATCCGCTAGCGAAATTACGCAGATGAGCACAGAACGCAGGTTTAAAGTGAGGAGATAAATAAATTCAATATGAAAACCAGAGATGGAAGAGAATTTCCACAGAACAGATTGGCAGGAAAGAAAGGAAGCACCGCAGCGAACTAGCCTGGAGTTACTTACATCCACACAAAAACTCGTGCCGAGACCCACAGACCCCCTTTTGGCCTTGCGAGGGCGTCGTAAAGGAGGTGGTACGCGAGTGGTAAGTTCCCCCGAACACCCCTGCCTCTGCGGTACTATAGAAAAGAGATAAAGTTACCAACATCGCGCCACAAAGATAGAGCGTTAAGTGAATTGGAAATTACAGACTGTTTATAAGCCTTTTGTATTTAGACTAGACCATGTCTAAAAGCAAGCCGTATGAAACCAGAGCCCCCCCCCAGATATGAGAGCAGTACTCCATAAAACGGCGGATTAAATTATTTTATTAGCTGGAGTAACTGAGAAGAGGAAAAAAATCTCGCAGTCTAAACAGAACTCCAGTTTCTTTGAGGCCGCCTAGCAAACCGTTGTTGTGATGTGAAGGTTTCCAAGACAATTTTTTTGTTTATGTTAAGGCCAAAGGATTTTATATTTGTCAACAGGAGAGAGTACGATTAGAACCGTCGAAAGAGAAGGAAAGTTAGAAGGTGTGTTTTAGAGAGGAGATTTGTAGAAGTTTGAGTTTTTTAAAAGAATGAATTTCACAAGTTAGACGACCCGAATCGGAAATTACATCCAGATCAGCGAGAATAGAATCGGAAAGATTAAGACGAGAGCAAATTCTAGAAGTAAAAGATGGGAACAAATTGAAATGAAGTTGAAGAATGAAGGGTGAGTCATCGCCATAAGAGTAGATAAGAGTTAGATGTGCAAGTGAGAAGATCATTAATGAAAAAGTACAGAATAAAGTAGGAGATAAGACAGAATCCTTGAGGAACACTACTATTGAACTAGAAAAAGAAGAAGTCGCTCCATCAACCCCCCCCCCGATATTGAGCGACTTGAAAGGAAAGCTAGACATAGTAAGGCAAAGAAGGAGGAAACCCAAAGGAGGGGAGCTTGGAGAGCATGGACGCGTGGCCATACCCGGTCAAAATGCTTTGGTTTTCAAGCGCCACACGCAAGTCTCCCCGTAGTTCCTAAGGCGGAAAACCATAAAATCGGTTAAATAGGAAAGTATATCACCAGTAGACCTCGAACACGAAAGCCGTACTGGCGATCGGAAAGGAAAGAAAGAAAAAGAGATTCCAGATGGTCTAAGAAGTGAGAGTTAAGAAGGGTTTCAAAATCTTAATAGAATTACCCAGGTATAGAATCTAACACTTCGACAGTTTAGAAGGCATCAGAGCGCTGTAATTATTATTGTGACTGTTTCTTGTGGCTAAACTCAATCTATGGACATGTAAGTAATTTTCAGAACTTACGATAATATCTGACATTTCTTTGTCATTTCTCTCTCTTAGAAAAGTGGCTAAGCTAAGTCTCCGGGAACTGTGGTCATATATTTATCCACGGCAATGAATTTCATTAACTCCTCGATGTCTTTCTTAACGTTGGCCACAGTGATACATTTTTTAAAAGCTTCCAAAACCCTATTCATGTATACTTTTGGGTTGTCGTCTTCCGTTGGGGCCATCAGTTTAAACTTTGTGCGGTGCCCATCTTCAGTAAGGTCGTACAGTACCAATAACGCTTTCTTAAGACCGTCATAATCGGACGCATTCTCAACAGTAAAATCATTGTACACCTTAACTGCTTTTCCGGTGAGTACAGATTCAAGCAAATACGCATATTTTTCTTTGGAAACGTCGTTTGCAATAGCTTGCTTTTCGAATAAAGTCAGGTAATCTTCGATATTGTTCACATTCTCATCGAAGTTTGGGATCTTAAGCTTGGGAAGTTTATTTACAGGAGAATTGTTACTTGAAGGAGAAGAATTCTGTGCAGCAATGGTTGTCTCATGCTGTCTCTGACGTTCCTCCACATCCAATTTCATATATTAGTGTGTAAAAATGCTTCTTTCAGATCACGTTTGCGTCTTGCGTTCCTCTTGCTTCCGCATAGCTCTATATTACGGTGCGATTATGTGCGATAGCGCGGCTTACCTTTAGACAACTATTAATAGCTTCTGTCTTATGAAAAACTTTCTTTGCATAAACATGACTTCTGCTTAAGAGTTTTCCATATAATCTTCCATAATCTGCAGTGAACTAATTTACTGCAGCTTATCATCTAATATCGGCTTGCATTATCTTTTGTGCTCAAAATCTTCATTATGTCAATTTTCTCTGTAGTTCTAAATTTCTCTTCATTAAGGCGATTCTTCCGCTCCTTACAATCCTGTTCTCTCTCTTAACATCTCTTCTCTCTTCCTCTATCATCTTACTTCTAACTCTCTACATCTACTCTCTCTCTCTCTCTCATACTCTCTTCTTCTCTATCTCTCTTCTTCTCTCTCATTTTGCCTCTTACTACCTCTCTTTGTATCTCTATGTTCATTACAATCTCTCTCTCTCTCTTGATCATGCTTCCCTTTATTTATCTTATATAATCTTTTAATTCCCGGAGCAAATAAGTTTAGCCCTCTAGTCGATTCCAGTGAGACCAGACCCTTGCCCAACAATTCTCATAAATATTACCTTAATTACTAGCCATATTTATCATTAGTATTAAATAACTTATTATATTATTAAAATAATACATATCATATTTTTCCCGTTATCTTTAATAAATTAAAAAATTGAGTTATTAATAATATAATATTTATACCATAAATATTATATATATTATCTCAGTGAAATTGATCGTCAGTGTCACATCTAAATTTTTTATAGTGTATCACGGACGGTTAACCTAGAAGATTCTCTCGTTAAATACTAATATATTAAAAGATTTTATGTTATTATACATTAATAAATATAATAAATAAGAATAAAAAATAATTATAATAATAAATTAATAATATAATAATATATAATAATTAATAATATAATATATAATAATAAATATAAATAAATAATATATATATAATAAAAATATATTAATATAATTAATAATAAATAATTAATAACAATTAATAATATAATATATAAATATTAAATTAGAATATATATATATAATTAAATAGATATATATATATATATAAAGTATATTATATAGTTAAAGTATATAATAATTAATAAATAATATAATAATATATATATAATATATAATAATTAAATAATAATTAAATAATAATAAAATAATATAATTAATAATAATAATAATATAATAATAATAATATATAATAATAATAATTAAATTAATTAATAATTATAATTAACATAATTAAATACATAATATAAAAATAATAATATAAGAGTTATAATAATAGATAATAATTAATTAAATAATATAAATTTAATAAAATAATATAATAATTAAATATATAAATAATAATAATTAAATATATAATAATATAATAATAATAATATAATAATAAATAAATAATATAATAATATAATGAAATAATAATAATATAATTAATTAAATAATTAAATTAATATATAATCAATAATAATATAATAATAACAATAATATATAATAAGAAAATAATATAGAATGATTAGTAATTAAATAAGTAATAATAATATTAATAATAATAAAATAAAATAATATAATTAATAAATAATAATATAATTAACAAAATAATTATAAATAATTAATTAGGCAAATATTTATATATATTATATAATTAATAAATATTATAAAATATAATAAATAATATAATAATATATATAATAATAATTAATAATTAATAATTATATATTAATATAATAATATATATAATTAATTAATAATTATAAATATAATTAAATATAATATAATATATAATAATTAAATAAATAACGGTTAATAATAATAACTAATAAAATATCATATATAATATAATGTGAGTTAGTTGACAGTTTGAGCAAGCCAAAATATATTAAATGATAATATATATAATAATCAATCAACACATAAATATATAATAAGATAAATTAATATAAATAATACATTTAATTAAACTAATAATTACATCAATAATTAATAATTAAATATTAATAATTTGAAAATAATAAATATCAGACCTCATTAATTATTATTATTATTAAATTAGAGTATTATATAATAAATAATAATTAAATTAAATAATTATATAATAATAATTATAAATATATAAATAATAATATTTAATAAATGGGAAAAAAATCTAATATCTTCTTCGCATCGGAGTTTTTTTTAGCTAAGTTCGATTCGATTATATGAAGAATTTTTTTTCTGATTTTAATTTTGATGACTAGCCACATATGGATGAAGGTTATGAAAGAAATCAATTACTGAAACACCAAGCTATAGGATATTCCTTTAATATGAATATATACAAAGTAGAATGAATACTATTGTAAACTATATACTCATATAAGTATTTAATTACCGAATAATATAAGACAATATTTATTTATAACATCCTACTAATATATTTACTCAATAATGATTTAACTTTATATTTAAATTTGAATTAGAATTCATAATTTCATAATCTATTTTAAAGAGTTTTAGGGGAGAGAAATTGTATTTTCATTTTGTGTCATTCTTAATCACTACTACTACTGCTAACCAACTAAAACTACTAAAACCCTATTTTATATTATGTTTGAGATTAACTACTATTAATTTTTCGTGATTGGAATAGTGTATAAAATTATTAAGTAATAAGAAATCAACAGATTATTTTACAAGTATTTAAAGGAATCATAGATTATTAAACAGTACTTCTACATTTTTATATATTATCAAGTTATTATTAATATTTTATTATATTATTGTTATATATATTATCAAGTTATTATTAATTCTTGTAATGTCACATTTTCCTTGAAAATATTACTAAGCATCATTGAACCAAAAAATATAAATGAACGATTTATAAGTTTAACTAAAATCGCGTTTTCTTTTTTCTATTCTCATAAGCGAAATTTATTATAATCTTTAATAAAATATTATCTATATTATTATTATCTATTATTATTATATATTATCTATATTAAAATATTAATATAATATTATCTACGAAGCAATTTGAGTAAAAAAAGTGTTCGGGGCATTTGAGAATGAGTAAGTAAAAAATTTTTGAATTATTATTATTATTATTAATATTATTATTATTATTATTATTATTATTATTATTATTATTATTATTATTATTATTATTATTATTATTATTATTATTATTATTATTATTATTAATATTATTATTATTATTATTATCATTATTATTGCAACAAACTTTTTTGAGAACCTCAAAAAAAAAAAAAAAAGTAAAAACAAACAATCGAAATTCTGAACCTATTTTATTGAAGGTTATTTTCATTTTGTCGAAAACTCCTTCGCCAATTTCACACTTCACTTAAGTCGATTTGTTAAAGGTCATCAGGAGCAGGAAATGTTTCCTACAGAGCTGAATAATCATGATATTTTTCAGCCCTATTTTAACTTTCTAAAAATGCTTCCAACAAGTTGGGGGAGAAAGAAAGAGGATGCGAGAAAGAGAGAGAGAGAGAGAGAGAGAGAGAGAGAGAGAGAGAGAGAGAGAGAGAGAGAGAGAGAGAGAGAGAGAGAGAGAGAGAGAGAGAGAGAGAGAGAGAGAGAGGATGGCAGGGAAAGAGGGGAATACGAAGGTGAATAGAAGGAGAGGAAAGCATAATAAGTAAAAAGGAAAATAAAAATGGAGAAAGAGCTCAGAGTAGAAAAATTAGGGGACTAAAATATATTTAAATTTGAAATTGGTGTTGGGGTGAATCTTTTTTTCTTTCTTTTTTTCTTTTTCAAATTTTTTATTCTTTTTTTTCATTTTTTCTTTTTTCTTTTTTATCATTTTTTCTTTTGTATATTTTTTATTCTTATTACATTTTCTTCTTTTTTTAAACTTTTTCTTTCTTATATTTCTTTTCTTTTTCATTTTTATATTTTTTTCTTTTTTTAATTTATACTTTTTTCCTTTTAAAAAAAGAGAGAAGAATTAAATAAATTTTTGGAACTTTTTAAATTTTGAGGATGAATCAAGATGAATTCAGTGCAATTATAGTAAAGCTTAGAGTATATATATATATTACTATATATATATATTTGTAGCGTGTATATATTATTACTATTATTATTATTACTAAATATTATTATTATTATTCTTATATATATATATATATATATATATATATATATATATATATATATATTACATGTATTTAATGTTTTAATATATATATTTATATATATATATATGTATATATTATTAATAGTAGATATATAGATATATATATATATATATATATATATATATATATACCTTAATTATATATATAGAGTATATATATATAGTTATATATTATATATATATATATACATATAAAGTTATATATATATATATATATATATATATATATATATATATATACTAATTATATATATATATATATATATATATATATATATATATATATATATATATATATAAAGTTAAATATATATATATATATATATATATATATATATATATATATATATATATATATATATATATATATATATATATATACCATATATATATATATATATATATATATATATATATATATATATATATATATATATATTGAAGCTGGGTGCTTAGGACCGCTTCTTTAAGGTTGATTGAGAAATGTTCGATTGTTTTACAAGTTTATTTCCT
>JABUQX010073285.1:0-12500 GCA_015478945.1 Trachelipus rathkii
ATCCTAATATTGAGAAAAAAGAGTTAAAAGCATATTTAGAAGGTGAAGATGCATTTACTCTACATAAACCTGTAAGAAAAAAATTTCCTACACGGAAAACCATATCTCCACAGCTCGACAGCATATGGCAGTTAGATTTATCCGAAATGATTAAATACAGCTCTTACAATGAAGGTTTTCAATACATACTTTTTACAATTGACGTATATTCTCGATACTTGTGGTTGAAGCCCTTAAAAGATAAAAGATCAGTTACAGTTGCAGATGCAGTACTTGAAATTATAGAGGATGAGAGGAGAACACCTAAATCATTTTGGACAGATTCAGGAATGGAATTCAAGGGGCGAGAGTTTCAGGAGCTGACTTGGGAGTATGGTATAAGTTATTACAATACATTTTCCGTAAACAAAGCGGCTATAGTTGAAAGAGTCCAACGTACTATTAAAGAACGCATGCATAGGTATTTTACTAAAATGAATACTTTTAAATATATTGATATACTGGACGATTTGGCTTATTCTTATAACAGATCTTACCATAGAACTATAAAGTCAACTCCTTTAGAAATGTCAAAAACTAGAGGCCGTAGAACCCATCTACATGAAAAAGAAAACAAAATAAAAGATAATTCAGGAATAAAGGTAAACGATTATGTAAGAGTATCTCGAACAGAAGAAAGGTTTAGAAAAGGATATGAATCCGGTTGGACTACTGAAGTTTTTAAAGTGCACAATATCCGTCCACTCAGTCGTGATAGTTTAAAGCTATATTACCTGGAAGATTTAGATGGTGAAAAAATAAAAGGGGGATTTTATAAACAGGAAATACAAAAAGTAAGGTTCAATCCTGTAACTCATGAATATAAAATTGAAAAAATATTAGCTACGAGAGGAAAAGGGAAAAATAAACAGTATCTGGTGAAATGGAGGGGATATCCTGCTAAGTTTAATACTTATATAAAAGCAAGTGAAGTTAAGAATCATTAATCAGTTGTCATTATAATCATGGAGAGTGTAGATCACTTTTATATAACTCTCCCGTCTTCAGCCTCCCTAGATTTACATCCCGATAATAAACTCTCGGATTTTACAACTGTGTTAATGAATCCTATACAACTTGAAAGAGATGCATACGAAGTAGGATTATGTGAAATGATATTAAATACGGACATAGAAAATTTACCTCACAATCTATTCTGGATGTTGGTGTACAGAAGTGTAGAATGTGTTGAAACTATATTACAAGTGAAAGATACACGTGATCTGCCTAGGTCCAGGATTGGTACAAAAGAATACTTTATTGAAGAATTTACTTTACGGAGGTCATATTTTAAATCGGTACCTGCTATTTTTAGTCATTTAAACGTTCTCTTTGATGTGAGTATTATGTGTAAGGACTTGGTATACAAAACTGAAATGCGTACCTATGAAGATAAAGTAATAATATCTTTAAGCTCAAAAGTAAGTGTAAACCTACGAGACCGTGACATGTTTTATCTCGAACGATCACCATGGCAGCGTAAACATATTCGTAAACGTGATGCTGCGTTGGATATACTTCATGATATCCCTACTATGTTGAAGAGGGTTATACTATCTGTGGAGAATAACCGCATGACTCCACATGAACAAAAAGATGAAGCAGATCGAGTACTGCATTATACATGTACCCCATCCGAGATGCTCAATCATCCAGGTATGGCTTATGTATATACAAATATAATTGATCATCAACATGTAGGTAATACTAAAGCTCCTTTATTAAGAGTAGTATATTTTCCCAAAGAGAGTAAAGTTATAACATTTCCTAATGTTCATTATCTACCTCTGAGTAGATCAAATTTTGACTCTGTACGCTTGCATATAAAAGATGTAGAAGGAAATCCCTTTCCCTTTACATACGGCGCATTGTTATGCAAAGTTCATATTAGAAAGAAACAGATGCAGTAATTACAGCATAATGGAATATATAAGAGGTGTAGGCAGATATATTTTTTCATTCATTAACATACTCTCACAGTGTAAAGATAGTATAAGAAAGACACTCCTGTAATAATGGATGAAGAAAGGGTATTCAGAGGATCAAAAATGCAGAGGGGGTCTTGGTGGATTTTTTGCCAAGCTATGGAGAAGTGCAAGGCCTCTACTCAGGAGAGGTGGGGAATATATAGGTAAAAAAGCTATAAGAACAGGGCTGCATACTATTCAAGATATTGCTGCAGGAAATAATCCTCGTACAGCCTTAAAAAGACGTATAGCCGATGTTTCAGATGAGATGTTGGATGATGTTAAGCGTAAAATAAGACGTAAAATGTCAGGCCAAGGGCGAGGGATCAAGAAGATTGTCATAAAGAAAAAGACTAAACGGAAAAAACCTCTAAAGAAAAAATGTATTGATGTATTTGCTATTTAATTACTAACTGATAACTTTTATACGATGTGTGTATATAAGTAAGGTTTTTCATGAAAATGTTCATTATACGTCCAGAGCTCGCACATGCAAGATGCATTTCCTTCATCCTTCTAGTCCTGATTGCTGTAAGAGTGAATTGGATCTCTTCTCCGTGAACCCTACACAGATTAGCGTTAGCGAGTCCAACTTTATCAGTATTAATCCTTTGCATTCAATTACCAATACAGATGTTCCTCTAGAGTTCAATATTCCAGGTACTTCTGATCAGTACTTAGATCCCTCTAATGTGTATATGTAAAAACGAAATTCACAAAACCTGATGGTACAGATCTTCCTACGGGTGATGACCATATAGTATATACAGAATCAAATTTCCTGTATACATGTTTCTCCCAGGTTGAAGTCTATCTTAACGGAACTTCACTAGGGGCGTCAGCGGCTAATTATCCTTATAGAAGCTATATAGAGCATTTGTTAAATTATTCAGACGACGCTAAACAGTCTCATCTCAAATCATGTGGTTTTTATAGTTTCAAAGATGAAGCTGCACATATAGATAAAGCAGCTAAAGTCATAAATAATACTTATGAATTTTACGGTCGATTAAATGGCGATATCTTCTCTCAAGAAAGACTCATTCTACCATCTGTAGATACTAGAATCATTTTATCACGTTCAAATCCTAAATTTGCTCTTAAAATAAAAAGTAAACCTACTGCTACAGCTGTATGTCCAGAACCTGTTTTCAAACTGCTGGAGGCTTATCTCTATGTCAGAAAAGTGAAATTATCACCACAGCGTCATTTGGAAATTGAAAATTCGCTTTTGAATACTACAGCAAAGTACCCTATTAAGAGAGTTGAAACCAAGATATTTAATTTCACTCAAGGGTTATCGAGTATCAATATCCCTAACATTGTGAATGGAAATTTACCACAGAAAGTAATAATAGGGATTGTGGAACATGACGCCTACTCTGGGAATTATAAAAAGTCACCCTATAACACACCTTTCGGTCTTAGGGGTATCAGTTTACATGTGAATGGACTTCCTCACGGACGTGATTATGAAATGTTATACAACGGAGACCTATCTCTCTGCACTCGTCCTTTTTACGACTTAATAGCCAATACTGTATCATGTAATGATAGCGGGACAGGCTTAAATCTTGAAGAATACGCAAAGAATAGTAATTTATATGCGTATGATCTTACTGCAGACCTTTCAGCTTGTAACGCCTATCATTTAAACATTTTGAGAAAGGGTACCTTAGGACTAAGTCTCTCTTTTGGATCAAGTCTACAAACACCCATCACTGTAGTGGTCTATCTTGAGCATCCTCAACTCATTGAAATTGACAGAGTACGCAACGTACTTTTGAATTATTAAAGATGAATGAAGAGGAAATAAAATCGGTGTTTAAAAATGAACCTCGCTTTTTAGGAGTGTTCGCTATTAACGAAATAAACTCTGTAAAGTTGGAGAAGGATACCTGCTTGATATTCAATACATTGCCTCGTCACATCACCTCAACAGGCCATTGGATTTCCGTTTATAGGGCAAAAAACGATGCTGTTCACATAATTGATTCTTTGAACTTAAAATTTATATTGAATAATCATTATATCACCTTATTTTTAAAATATAATAATGTAAGTTGTGTAAAAACTATGTCTTACCCTGTTCAACCCTTATATTCTAATTTGTGTGGAGTCTATTGTATTTATTTCATTATATGCTTTTTAAATAATGTATGTTTTAATAAACTTGTAAATATATTTGATGCTAAAAATTTGTATGTCAATGATTTTATAGTTTCTAATTATGTAATAAATGCTTTAAAATGAAAAATGCGATTTTACTACCCCTAAAACTAGTATATATAAAAAGGTTTTTAATAAAATTTCGTACAATTTTATTAAAATGTTTATATAACTATGTGTGTTTTTCTTACATTACAATTTTTAAATAAAAAGTATTAAAACAAAATAATAATAATAATAATAAATAAAAAGTATTAAAACAAAAATAAAAATAAAATAATAATAATAAAAATAAATAAAAAGTATTAAAACAAAATAAAAAACATAATGTTAATAAATATATGAGTTAAAACAGTAAAGCTGAAAGTTAAAGCAGTAAAGCAGAAAGTTAAAACAGTAAAGCAGAAAGTTAAAGCAGTAAAGCAGAAAGTTAAAGCAGTAAAGCAGAGAGTTAAAGCAGTAAAACAGAGAGTTAAAGCAGTAAAGCAGTAAAACAAAAGCATGCTAATCCCTTAGGTAACACCTCTATTGATTTACTGATTTACTGCTTTAAGGTATGTAAAACAGAGAGTTAAAGCAGTAAAACAGATAGTTAAAGCAGTAAAGCAGAAAGTTAAAGCAGTAAAGCAGAGAGTTAAAGCAGTAAAACAGAGAGTTAAAGCAGTAAAACAGAAAGTTAAAGCAGTAAAGCAGATAGTTAAAGCAGTAAAGCAGAGAGTTAAAGCAGTAAAGCAGAGAGTTAAAGCAGTAAAACAGAAAGTTAAAGCAGTAAAACAGTAAAACAAAAGCATACTAATCCCTTAGGTGTTAGGTAACACCTCTATTGATTTACTGATTTACTGCTTTAAGGTATGTAAAGTATATGTTTTTAATAAAATTTCGTACAATTGTAGTAAAAATGAAATTCTTTGAATAGTTTACATTGATATCATATTTTTCGTTCACGCGGGAATTTTGCGTCTGCGGACGCACGCGGCGGTGGTTACGCGGAAATATTGCGCCTGCGGGCGCACGCGGCGGCGGGAACGCGGAAATATTGCGCCTGCGGGCGCACGCGGCGGGCGGGTACGCGGCGGGTCGCACCTGCGGGTGCGGGGTTGGCTGTCTTTGCGCGGAGGGCGCATGCGGCGCCCTGGTGGTTAGCTTATGAACTAGGGAAGGCATTAATATTAACTCTGTTCTTTAATGTAGGGTAGAAAAGTTTAGAAAATGTATCAAAGATGAATCATCAATATAGATGGTATCAAAGATGACTTCATCAAAGATGACTCATCTTTGTGAACCTTCAAAGTTGAGGCATCAATGCTGAGGCATTAATGCTGAGGCATCAATGCTGAGGCATCAAAGTTGAGGCATCAAAGTTGAGGCATCAAAATATCGAGTGTGTGGGTGTGTAAGTGTATCTGTGTGCGGGTGTGAATGTAAGTGTATATGGTTTAATGTAAGTGTCTATGGTTTAATGTAAGTGTCTATGGAGAGTGTAAGTGCTTATAAGTGTCATAGTGTGTATAAGTGTTAGAAAAAGACTAACTCATAGTAGGAAGCATCCTAGCAACTTGTAATATACACCAATCGATTCCTCATACCTTATTACCTAGGGGTAGACACCCATATTAGGCTATTCTAGGCTCAGGGGAGGCTAGAAAAGGCTTGAAAAAAGTGGCACTCAGTTGGCACTATGTGGCACTCACTTGGCACTATGTGGCACTCACTTGGCACTCATTGGCACTCACTTGGCACTCATTGGCACTCATTGGCACTCACTTGGCACTCACATGGCACTCACCTGGCACTCATAGAATACTCATAGAACACTAATAGAACATCACTAGATACTTCTTACGGTGATTGGGAACCATCAAAGCCTTCAAGTTAGCGTGGGTCAAAATTGACCCATGGTATATGGCAAGGTTAAGGACGAAATATCATGATCAAACAAGGTTAAGACATCAAAAAAGGGCTAAGTCCCTAAAGGAAGGACAAAAAATTACCGTGGGTCAAATTTGACCCATGGAATACCAAAGGGTTGATCGAAAATTAGGGTGGGTCAAAATTGACCCATGGAAGACCAAAGGGTAGGCAAAAATTACCGTGGGCCAAAATTGTCCCATGGAAGACCAAAGGGTAGCTAAAAATTACCGTGGGTCAAAATTGACCCATGGAAGACCAAAGGGTAGCCAAAAATTAACGTGGGCCAAAATGAATCATGGTCAAACAACGTTAAGACATCAAAAACGGGCTAAGCCCCTAAATGAAGATCAAAAATTACCGTGGGCAAAAATTGACCCACGGTCGAAAAATTAGGGGGCGGAAAATAGGGGGTAATACGTACAATTGGTGCTGCTAACGCAGCTTATAACTCCCTTCTTCGAAGGGTTGCTAAAATTAGGGTTGCCGAAAATTAGGGTTGCCAAAAATTAGGTTGCCAAAAATGTGGTTGCAAAAATTAGGGTTGCCGAAAAATTAGGGTTCTCAAAAATAGGGTTCTCAAAAAATAGGGTTCTCAAAAAATTAGGGTTCTCAAAAAAATTGGGCTCAAAAATGCCTCAGGTAGGTTCTGTGGGCCAAAATTGACCCATGGAAGATCAAAGGGTTGGTCGAAAAGGTAAAGGCCCAAAAAGGTCAAGGCCAAAAAGGTCGCAGGGCAGGTAAAAAATTGGGCTCAAAAAAGGTCAAGCCCAAAAAGGTCAAGCCCAAAAAGGTCAAGGCAGGTAAAAAATTGGGCTCAAAAAAGCCTCAGGTAGGTTCCTGGACGCTGTGGTCAAAATGACCAACACGAGCAATATGGCCCTCCTACTACTGGGCGGGACGAAGTCCCCCCGTCTTCCCCCGGTAGGCCGAGAAACCCCGACTCTATCCATCGTTCTTGTTTATCCGTGGGTATTCGTTAGTTTAAAAAAAATCAACATTTGGCACCTTTGCGTGCTCAGTCGAAGTAAGCGGTATCTTCAAAATCTCAAAAAACTGTAATATTTTCAACATTTTTAACAATTTTAATTTTTTAAAAAGCGTTATTTTTTTTATTTTTTTTTAAATTTCCGGGGTAAAAATGTCTCCTGATTAATAAAATGATATTTATTTTCGTGTAGCTGTTATAGTTTTAGTTACATGCCTGAACTTTTCGGGATGCTGACCTATATATATATATATATATATATATATATATATATATATATATATATATATATATATATATATATATATATATATATATATATATATATATATATATATATATATATATATATATATATATATATATATATATATATATATATATATATATGTAGCATGGGCGTAGGCAGTAAAGTGTGGGGCACGGTCTCCTAAATCTTTTGTATGAAATAAAAACTGAACTTTAGATGGTTGCCAGACGACGTTTTAAGGGTTTATTAGCAGAAAAGCTGAATAAAAGATACATTAATCGATAGATACTGAAGAAGTAATTACTAATTACTAACATATTATAAACATACATATTTTTTATAGTTTTAATGTGTTTTCGTTTTCATATTGGCTTGAAGTCAACTAGCTGTGTGCTTTTTATTCAGCTAGCTTCTTCAGACAGTATTCTCCGCTGGAACTCTCAGTATGTCGATAGCATTTGGCGGCTGATAAAGCTGCTATATATATATATATATATATATATATATATATATATATATATATATATATATATATATATATATATATATATTATATATGTTATTGTTGGTAGTTATATATTATAGCATATATATATAGTTATTATATATATATATATATATATATCTATACCTATATTTAAATATATAAGGCATATATATATATATATATATATATATATATATATATATATATATATATATATATATATATATATATATATATATATATATATATATATATAGGAACTTCTCCTTTAAAGGGTAGTTAACCGATATATATCGAACGAACAATGTAATCGATTTTTTTCGATTATTTCAAGGCAAAAGTGCGAAAAGGTTGCCAATAACAGCTTTTCTTTTTTTTTAAACTAAAGGAATACCCAAGATTAAATAGCAAAGATTTGAAAGAGTCAGGGTCTCTCGGCCTCAGCGGGGGACGACGGGGGGACTTCGTCCCACCGTCGGCTCGAGCCCCTTAATAATATATAAAAAAAAAAAATTTAAAAAATTAACATATAAAAATTAACATGATAAAATAAAGCAACATGTGACAACTATTCCGCTCGTTCTATTGGAGTTTTAGCTAACACGTGACACTGCTGGGCTGCATGAGCAGAGTTGCGCGATTGTCGATATTATGCCACTTTTTGTAATTTCCTTTTAAAGGATAAGTGCCTATATATATATATATATATATATATATATATATATACATATATACATATATATATATTATCATTTTTTATATATATATTTTTAAATATATATATATATATATATATATATATATATATATATATATATATATATATATATATATATATATATATATATATAGTGTTATTATATATATATAAATTCAACCTTATTCCAAACGAAACCAACGTACGTCGACAAATATTGTATAACTGCTATATATATATATATATATATTATTATATATATATATATATTATATATATATATAGTTATAAAAATATATGAAGGGTTATTTATGTGTATATATATATATATATATATATATATATATATATATATATATATATTATATATATATATATATATATATTATATTATTATTATTATTATTATATACATATATAATATATATATATAATATCTGCAAAAGAGAAATTTCCAAAAGAGAGAATATCAATACTTGTCAATAAAATATTTTCGCTCTCTGAATCAGGTGATTTTTGGTTCACTGTTTCAACAATTTTTGATAATGTATTGTTCTAGACGGGATAGTTTGATATTGGTTGTTATTCACATAGCAATTTTTATTAACAAGGAGTTTTAATTTATATCCGAAGACGTAAAACATATCAGCACTTCAGATTTGGAATTATTTCATTTTCCTTACTAAGAGTAATATATTTTTGTTATGTGTATAGCTATATTATGAAGATATTATTAAACTCAGTTCGCATTTGATAAAGTGAATATTTCACTATGAACATTCCCTCATAATAGTGGTGATTTGCGTTATGTGTGGCTTATTTTCGTACTGATACGTCAATTTAAGTAGTACACAAGGAGCACCTATGTAAATATGGTAATTATATTGGTTTTAACTAGTTTGGAGTTAACAGTGTTTTAATTTATAATATTTGACTTAGGAATAAATTCACTAAAGTTAGGATATGAAGATATTCTTTGACGAAACCTTTTATATATTCTAATGTTGTTTATAATGGATTGTCTATATTACATGTCAAATTGAATAGCTTTGAGCGAGGTGCGGATCGGCAATTTTAGGTGAATAACTTTTGTGATTAGATTTAAAAGGTAAAAAAATCAAATATTTTTTTTGTTTTTTGGATTTTGTTTTGTGGTTAATTTCTATTTATTTTCCCGGAGAGATTCTGGGTACACGTTCACCGCGAGTTATAGTGTAGTACTATTGTTAACTTGCTCAAATTTATAGTTTGTCCACCGCAGGTTGAGTTAACGAATGCCAAGAAAATTGTCAAAAAATATCAAAAAAAAATCAGGAAGCAAAAATAAATGCACCAAAATTCGACTGTATTGGTTGTTTTACAGAGAAAATGTCAATAATAAATCACCGCAAAATTGGGACCATCCCGCTGGCTTTGTAAGTATTCGTAAGGCATCTATCAAATCTTAATTTCAACTAATATTCATACATATAGTTCACAGTGTGAATGTTTGTTTTTTCTCTAGGCAATTGCAGGATGAATCTGTAGCCCGGCGATAATCATGTTCCACGGACACGAACTTAATACACAAAAGCCATGCTTTCTCTGCGTTATTCGTCGTATTATGTCAAATATTTTGTTGTCGATTCTTCATATATATTTTACACACCGACTTTCTCACGCAACGTCGATCTTTTGAACTCACACAGATAGCAATGTTGTCTTAAGTTAATGAATTTTTAATTCCAATAGTGTTTATAATCATCCCTGCGGTTTTCCGCCTCACTGGTGTCAGGAGCACTGTTAAGAAAGTCCCGGGGTACGAATATTGAATTCTTTGTAAAGAAGTTCTGGTGTGATTTTGCAATTGTAAGCTAAAGGTTGGCTTAGTATACATTAGAGATTTTCCTCTAAAGCCCCTCTTATTATTTGAACGTTGTAACTAAAAGCTGTTGTGTATTCCATGTTCCCTCTACCCTTTCTGATCATCAAAATGTACTATGACATTGCTTTTCAAGACAGCTCCAAATTTTGTCCTTTGTATCCACTTTTGGCAACGATTTAATCAAAGATGCTAAAGCACTTTCAGAGCATAAGATATAGCTGACAGAATGGCGGGCTACTTAAAGATTATGTCAACTGCTGACAGTGGAGAGACATTGCATCTGGAATTACTGCAAAGCTAACTTGCGTTAATAGAACATGAAGATAATCATTGTAGAAAGGAGCTTGACAACTAGCAATAGAAGGTATCAACCCTAAAACCAGAGCTGGTCCAAACAATAAATGAATGTATGGAAGAGGCAATCATATCTCGAAGTAGCTTTTTCTATCTGGCCTTTCTCACAGAAAGTTTTATCGGAGACAAAACGACTTTTTGATGAAATAAATTACCTTTGATTAGTTTCCTTATTAGTTGAAATGAAATTTTCCTTCTCAAGATATTTAAATGACAATCCACGTGGTGGCATTCTCCACCGCACAGAATATAAATTGTCAGGCTCATGAAAGTTACTCTGTAACTCAGTTCTTCTTTCTCTTCTGCAGACTGTTCAGTTTATAAGGCAGTTCGTGAAGACAGGAAGATGATTTATATGATGAATGATCTGTCGTTGAAGTATTCGACTGTGATTTGTCACAAAAGTATTCGGTCCTTCGTTCCGGATGACTCATAGTTATTTTTGGTCTATGTTGGCGCAGCTCCTTTACGAATCTCTTAAAGATTTCCAAAACATCTGGGCCGTGATGTAATGGTTAGTGTTTATAAGCCTTCTGTCTCAGCAAATATCTGGTATGAGGCAGGTAAATCATATTTCTCCAGAAAAGTACATACATGTGCGTCGAGCAAGTGCAGATTACAAGCCATAATCTTTCGATCCGTGTTAACCTGTTCTCGCATACGAATATAGGCAGAGCTTATCACTTAGCAACCAGGCTATTCGATGCTGTGTTGGTATCATACTGGCATAGCTTAGCCACTTTATCCTGTGATGCCCTAGTTTCATTTAGTTTATCAAGATAGTTGGCCTCTGCTTGTGATTTCCTTCTGGTTCCAGCTGTCAGCTGTTTGGGCAACCGCGAAGTACGTGTCCTTAGCCTGAGTTGAAATGAACACTATTACAAGGGCATATCTATCAATTTCAATCATTCTTTGATATTATCTGGCTGGTAGAGCAGTATGTTATGTCGTCGTCCCGAGTTTGTATCAACCAAAGATACGCATTTCATCGTATAACGAATATTTTTTCTCTAAGTATTGGTTTTGATGTGCTGTCTCTTTATTGCTTTAATAAACTTGGAAGACAGATTGAGTCTCTATCCAATTATGTACTATCACTACCAAAAGCTTCAAATAAATTTCAAATCTATTAAGTTATTTAAAAGTAAAAGATCTTCTTCTTTCATAACACAGAACGTTAAATGTTATTAATCTGATAAAACTTTATTTAGATGTTTCATTTTTTTGTAATGTATGTCAAACCATACGTACCTTTGAACAAGGCTTTTCATATTCATTTTTCTGGAATGTTTAAGGACTTAAAAATAAACTTTTTAGTAACTGCTTTCGAAAACCATCAATGAAAAGTAGTTTGGCTTCTCGGTTGTTTTCCATGCCATCCGTTTCCAGCACCTGAAGGTCTTCAGTCATGGAAGGACAAAAGGATGATAAAGAGAAACACGATAAGTTAGCCATATTAAAATAGAACACTGTTCGATCTTCTATATAATTCAGATGGATTATATTCGAATGAAGTAAGGTACAGAAATAGCACTATATTTTTAATCTTTTAATTGTTAGGAATTTAGGGATTCGCACATCAATATTACTAAAGAGAAGGTTAGATGTGAAAAATAAGCGATTGCACAATTGCAAGTGATAATAATTTCGGAGCATAATTCAGCAGAAAACAATAGAAATGAAAGCATTTAATCAGGCATATGGAAGATATGGAATTTGATACTCACAGAAAGATAAAATCAACAAGTTGACAATAAAAAGCTCAGACAGATTGAAC